>JAKTVG010000367.1:0-66481 GCA_030557085.1 Candida gigantensis
CAATGGATTCCAGCTTTATTAAAAAAAAATTCCAAAACCAATAAATTTGAATTTGGATCTTATATCAATAATTTACATCCAATTCAATTTAAGGATTTATACAGTTCAATTGCTGAAATTTTCAATTTGATTATTCCTGGTTTGAATCATACATTGACAAGATACGCGTCTAAAGAGTTTGAACGTATCCCGCTCCCAAGTTATGATGGCATCTATAACGATGACTACGAGAAAGATAGAGATGCATTGTCTGCAGAATTGAAACATGAGCAAGAAACCACGGGACAAGGATATGATTGGGACAGGTACGACGAATTTGAAAGGAACAAGGAGAAATATTTACGTGAATTTATTCCAAAATGGGAAGAAGAACCTGTTTTTGACAAAGTTATTGATCTTAACACTTTTGATAATTTGAAAGTGATTGTAAAATTGGCAAATATCGAACTTACTCCATTGAACCCTTCTTATGGTGGTGGGTCTTGGCATGTTGAAGGAACAATCAATGAAGATATTGTAGCTACAGTATTGTACTATTATGATGTTGAAAATATCACTGAATCAAGACTTTCATTCAGAACAGGGTTTGAAGATCCAACTTATGAACAAGGGGACCATGTTACTACTGAAGTTGTTTACGGAATCCATGATGAAGATCCAATGGTGAGAAATCTCGGCAGTGTGGAAGTTCAAGAAGGTAGAGTTGTGGTTTTCCCCAACATGTTTCAACATCATGTTGAACCATTTGAATTAAAAGATAAGAGTAAACCTGGACATAGAAAGATTCTTTGCTTTTTCATTGTTGATCCTTATAACAATAGGGTCATTAGTTCAGATCAAGTTCCACCTCAACAGAAAGAATGGTGGAACGATGCAACATTGGGTTATTTATTTCCTGGAAATTTGAAAAATGAGATTTTAAGTTTACAGCAAGAACATATTTGGCCAATGACTTTACAAGATGCTGAAACTGTTAGGAGTTCGCTTATGGAAGAAAGATCGGCTAATGCCGATCAAGATGACGAAGGAGCTTTCACTAGAACTTTCTCATTATGCGAACATTAAGATGCCTTTACAGTATGTATATGTCGCATGCAATCCGTATTGTGACATATTATCTTTATTGCATTACTGATATGCACTCAGATGATTTTAGCTATTAAATAGGGCTCAATGCCCTCTACTTCTTTTTATACTTTCTTTTATAGCTTTTTCCTTCTACATACGATATTTCACTCATCAGTATATGTATATATTTTTTTATTTAGTTTTTATGTTTAATATATCCCTATTTCAAAGCAAAACCTCTAGCCAATTAAACTTTTAAGCTTGACCTGTTAGTTGTTCCAAGTACCTATTTTTCCTTAGTGGATCAATCTCTGTTAAGATTCGTAAATTAGTTTTCATCTCCTCTGTTAATTTCCCATCTTGATTTTTTTCCTTTTGAATCAAAGAGTTAATAAATAGTATACTTTTCAAACACCCAACGTTATCTTTCCCAGTATCTTCTTTTTCCATTTCATTAACCTCGTTAATCAACTCTAACTGCTTTTCCAAGACATTTAAATATTCTTTTGATGAATTGAATGCGCTGGTGTAAAATTCATCACTCAACAACCAATCTAAATAGCACCATACCGAAGTATCTTCTGGACTCATGTATATACCTGTTTTGATCATCTCTAAATCGTTATTCAATATTTCAATTCGATCAAGAAACATCTTGGCATTAGCATCATCTTTTAATATTTCGTTATCATGTATTAAGTTGTATATCTTCGGAATCAACTTTGTTCGATTATGCCATGCGGAAAAATTCAGAAAATCCTTTTGAATCTTTGAAGTAGTATAAGCAAATTCATCAAGGTTAATTTTCAATATTTTCAGTATATCATCAGAACATTCCAACTCCATATTTTGAACAACAAATCGTCTATAATGCCAACCATGGAAATTCCGTTGATCCAAATCCAATAATTTCGAAACAACTCCAAATTCATACTTCCAATTAACTTTCCCAATTTTAACCAATTCAAATAATAACCAACTACGATGATTCCATATCCAATAACATTTAGGATATTTTTTCAATTGTGAAAGTACAAAATTCAAATCTTGATTCAAAATATCTTCATAAGTATTCACATCGGATTTATAAGTGATTAAGATTTCTCGACGATAATTCCAAACGGTATAAAATTCAGGATTTATTAATAAGATTTCATTTGTTTTAGCTAATGCATCATCACTATAATTATTAGCATCTCTTAATGTAAATATTTCTTCGGTTAATTGACGATACTTTTTGATCTTAACTTGATCTTTTTCCAACTTTAACCGTTTTGCCTCTTCTGATAAATTCACTCTTTTAACTCCGTGTTGCTATTTAAAAACACATTTGTTAGTATCAAATCAGAAGAACTACTTTTAAGTGAAATAGAAGCATACCATGGTACTAATTGATCTTTAGTGGTGGTGTTTAAAAAAAAAAAAAAATAAGAGACTGTCGACCCCTGATTATAATTCGCTCTCTCCGTTTCTAACAATCACGATACAAGGTGGAAAAAAAATGCACTGAATTCTCTTCACCTTGAAATTTCTAGATGTAAACATACACACACACATATACAAAAATGTCAAGCTTATCCCAACCGTCATCGAAACTAGCGCTTAAAGGATCGTCTAAGATAGTATGTGACTATTTTGAATTTGCATTAAACACGATCTTATATCAGCGTGGAATATACCCACAGGAAGATTTCGTCATGGTACGAAAATATGATTTACCCATGGTGATGAATGATGATTATGAAGTACGGCAATATATCAGTAATATCTTGAAACAAATTAAGAAATGGATATATGGGTCAAAGATTTTGAAATTTGTTATTATCATTGTATCTAAATCTGACATGGAAAATATTGAACGATGGGAATTCGATATTGAAACAAAGAGTCAAGATGATGATGATGATGATGGTGCTGGTCATGAACAAGAAGAGGAGAGACCTCGTCAGGAAATTCAGAAAGAGATAAGGGCGATTATTCGTCAGATTACTAGTCTGGTTTCTTATTTGCCAGTTTTGAAAAATGATGAATATACATTTAATGTATTGGTCTATACTGATCTTGATACTCCGATTCCAATTGAATGGTGTGATACACAAGGTGATGGCCGTGTACTCGATGGTGACAATGTGGATAATGTGAAATTCACCTCATTCAGTACAGATATACACCTGGTAGGTACTTCTGTTAGTTATAAATACGAATGATTAGGATACAATCAATATATGTATATATATATTCACCATGTCTATTTTATGCCGTTTTTAGTCTTTGCTTCCAATTCTCGATTGAATCTTCTTCTCTTGTTACTCAACATGAATCTAGCAGATCCTTTTGAACTTATCGTATAATCCCATTTATTCAAGTACTCGTCTGTTTGGTTCAATTGGGCGGAGCAAAGTGTCTCATCCATTATTTTCACATCATTGAACTCTGATTTCAACTCCATAAACTTATACACTTGTTCTTTTCCAGATTCGTGATCCATAGTGGGTAAATATGTATTCAAAATTGAAATTTGATACTGGTGAATATAATAGTCCAAAATGTATACTATAGCTTCGTTAACCAAAATTTCAGGACAATTAAATTCATCACAATCAATTGATTGTAGTATTTCCTGTGCCGTGGCATACTCTTTCTCGTCGTCTTCTTCATGCTTTAGATCAATCTCGGTAGGATTCAAATTCAAACTTATAATTATGATGGCTAATGCAATACAATGAGGTGGCACAACTAAACTCAATGGTGTAGAAATGATATCAAAATTGATCAACCATGCCAATGTAGACAACTTATAATTAACACCTGCATTCTTACAGAATTGAATCAATAAATTATCCACACTTGTACGAACGGTAATAGGACCAGTATTAAGATCAAATTTGATAACTTGTAAAAGTCTAAATTCGATAGATAGGATATGTTTTCTTTGCATTTCAATATAAGGTAATCCAGTGGATTCTATAATAATATTTTCATCGATATCTCTCAATTTATTAGCTACGGTCTGGATATCTTTCAATCTTTTAATACAATCCTCCAGTTTGCTAGAAAAAAATAAACAAGCCATGGCAATTGTATAAGGATCGTCGGAGAAATCATAGGGACCTGAACTCGTTTCGAATGTATTGAAAAGATAGTATCGTTGATAATAATTCATTGCAGTTGATAATACTCTCAATGGAAATTTTAGTTGCTTAATCACTTGAAACATAAATTGGAAGACTTTATTCTTGATACTGGTATAATGAGGTTTGAGTTTATCCGGTATTGTCTGATGATGCAAGTATGATATCTCTTTATGTGTGAAAAATGGACGTGATACTTGTACTATCGATGGCATTACTGGAGTATTTGACCCACTAGAAACACCTGTTCCAGTGACACCTGATTCATTTGGTATAGGTGTTAGCTCTTTAGTCGACATGATCAAGATATACTAATATTGTATTGTTATACTAATTGATTGATGTGGTGCACAGAAAGCTCAGTTTAGTTGCCATTATCTTTTCGGTACATTTTTTTTTTCATTTCGGTTTTTATCGATGCTGTCTGTCTGTTTGCTTGCATGGCTCTGACATTTTTTTTTTTCGGCCTTAAAGTCCGTGGATCAGATCTTGGACAATTCCCACCCCACAATGCCCATTGTCAAACTACAAAGATTCGCTCTTTCCACTTTAATAAATGAATATATATATATTTGTTTATACTTCAGTTAAAGATAAAGAGGAATAATAAATAACAACTAATATAACTGAATCAATGTAGCTATGTTTATATATTTTTTTCTTTTTAAGTTTTTCCAATTTACATGATAGTATTTTCTATGTCAAATGACTAGCCCTCTAAGCAGTGAAAGACAAAGAGAAACCTAATTTGTGAACTGGTTCAGCCAATTTCAAAGCATCGAAAGAAGCACCCAAACCCAATTTAACACCTGGTCTCAAGTCTTGAGTGTAAGACAAAGCAGTTAAACCGGAATCAGCAATCTTGGCTTTAATGAAAGAAGTTTTGTCCAAAGAGTATTTGGTAGCAAATTCAACATTGACGTTTGAAGATTTGACTGAATCCCAAGTAGCTTTAGCACCAACTTCAACTAATGGAGAAACTTTGTGGAAGTAAGCAGCAGAGAAGATTGACAAGTTTGAAGTAGCAGTAGCAGCTAAACCGTAGTTCAAGTTAGCGTAACCAACACCAACAGTGTATTTGTTGACCTTAGCAGAAGAAATGTCGTAACCTAATTCGGCACCGGCAGTGAAACCATCGTGGGCAACAACTAAATCAGCAGTAGCAACTGGACCTTTCAATAAGTCAAAGAATAATCTGGCATTGACAGCAGATTGTTGGTAGAAGAAGTTCAATTTAGCGTTTCTAGCACCGTTTGGAACAACTGAAGTAACCAATTCCCCTTTTAAGCCTGGGGTCAACAATTCAGATAATTCGATCTTGGTGTTTAAAGCATTAGCGTTGTTCCAACCTTGGGTCAAAGTTAAACCAGTAGCTTTGTCCAAGTATTTGGCATCAACAGAAGCACTGATGGTGTCATCTTTGGCGGTTTTACCTTTGACAGTGAAAGTAACACCGTTTGGAGCCACGGTTTTGACGTCAACAGCAGCGGTGGACAAGTGGTAGAAATCCTTGTTGAGTAAATCTGAAGAAGATTTGGCTAAATCGGAGTAAGCAGCTGGGGCCATTATGGAATCAATTGAGTTGTTTGGGGGTGGGGTGTAGATTAATAAAGTAAAATCCTTGAAGAAAGAAGAAGTAAGAAAAGGAGAGAAAAGTATTTTAGTGACAGAAATTTGTTTGGTGATTGTTGTGATTTTTTCTACTTCCGTGTTCTGCCTATGAATGAATGAATATTCAAAACCCCAACGTTTTTGGTTGGGTACGATGGGGGCCGGCCTCACTTTTTCTTCCATGATTTTCTTTTCTTAGTTGTGTTTATATGCAGGATTGGATTTTTTCGTTTTTGACAACCAGACAGACAGCACAACCCATACATTCTACATTCAAAACTGTGGCCACAAATCAGGTCTGATTCAAATTGATCTACTCATAATTCAAGAGGTGATTTATGTGTTTTACATTGATTGGTGCATTGATTATTAGCATCCTAAGTGTATAGATCTCTTTCCAGCAACAAGCAAAAAGAAAAAAAAATGGGGCAAATCTGAACCGTGGGGGAAAAGCAAGACTATGTGGGCCATTCTCATCATCAATGTGCATGATATGATTTGTTCTATGGGGACACAAGAGAAAATTAGAGTGTACAAAAAAGTGGTGTCATCCATTAATAATTCATCAGAAAAATCTGATACATCTCTCCATAAAATAATTAATGATCAATTCAACTCAATTTGTTAACCAACAATATCATCCAACTTTCAGGTTGGGTTGTGTTGTTCGAGTTTGTTGGTTCAAGAAAACATTGCCAGATAATTTAATTAGACAAAATCAAAAATAGAATTTTCTCCAAGAAACGTGCAACGTGTGTCGCTTCTGAATTTTTCTCTATTGTAATGCAACAATTATTACAATGGTTATATTAAATTTCTAACCTAACCTCGTGCTCCTTTGTAAGCAAATTAATTGGATCAAAATTCAGTTCTTACTCGTCGTTATTTAATATATCTCTATTCTCTTCATATCGAGGTTTGAAATCTTGTTGCAAAGTCTGCCGTGGGCCTTTAAAAGGTCAATTGTTTTCCAGAACCCACAAATAAACATGAATAAAAGAGTGCAACAATCTCAGTGGTGGCATCAACTTGTACCCTGTTTATTGGGAGCTTTAATTAAGGATCATATGCAATTGAAGCATCGCTATGTACTATTGGGATCTAAACTTCTGATCTGAATGCGGTCGTGTGAGATACAAAGAAGCTTTATGCTACGCGTCAGAACTATCTTACAACTTTATATTGGCTCAGGTATATATTTTTGGTTAACAATTTTGTCCCTTACTCTTTACTAACATTTTGGTAACATGAACCAAAAAAAAAAAATCTACAGCCGGATTTTCCAGACATTAAGACCTTCTTGTTCACATTATACAGATGGAGAAGTTTTCAAGATGGAGAGATAAAGGGACAGGTATATCCCCATTCATGCCTCAAAAATTACCTACCTTTCATAAAAATGCCGTGGTTTCAGTATTTGCAAAGTCTCCAATTTTTTTCACCAAGGTACCTTTTTTCATTGTTGCAGCCTTGCTTTATATTATAACGGGTTTAAATCTGGTGTTAGGGTTTATTCTTGCCGTGCTTTTTGGATTCAACAATGTGGATTTTTCCGTAGATGGTATCAAAAAATCTCAAGTTCAGCAATTGGAGAGTTATAAACCTAAAAAGGGGGATTTGATTGTTTCAAATTATATATCGCCATTAGATGGGTATTTTCTTGAATCGTTAAGTCGTACTACAAAAATAGTGTTTTTGGTCCCTGACAAATCTGGTGATTTATATCAATATTCTTCATCTGCATTACTTGATCATTCGTTCAATTTTGCGACTGGAACATTAGTTGAAGATGTATCGAAATTGAAAAACAAAATTGTGTTTTTGTTATTAGAAGGTACTCCATCAAACAACAAATCGATTCTACCATTTATTAAATTAAATCGCAAGTACACTTTTGAAGAGTTCACTATAAAGTCATTAGTTGTCAAAATTACACCATCCTATTTTGCATTACCAATTCCTCATGTCAGCAAATTACAATACTTTTTCGAATTGCTCACAAATTTATCCCAAAAGACCATTCGTTACAAAATGTACAAGTTTGATAACTTTGATGTCCCAAAGATCAGAAATTCATTTGAATTAAACTCATTAAGTTCAATCAATCAAGATTTGGACATTGATTCAAAACATAAATTTATAAACTATTATTTTGATCATGATGTCAAAAAAAATTAAATATAAAAACATTAATAGATATTATATCATCTTTTTGGACTCTTGTCACGATCACTTGATTTATGACGTTCGGACCTATGTCTATGCGATCTATGAGACCTATGAGACCTATGTTTGTGACTTTTCTTCTTTTCATCCTTAATAAATTGCTCCATAGGATCTTTAAACTCATCATCATCTTCATTATCTTTTTGCAAAAAGCTTTCCATCGGATCCTTAAATTCCTCTGCTTCTTCTTCTTTAGCATCTTTAAGCAACTTATCTTCGTCGATTATCTTCTTCTTATCAATCAACTTGGTCTCTTTATTATGTTCCTTATCATCCAACTTCTTACTAATCTCATCATAATTGATCAAATAATCATCTTCCTTCTCATCACCACGCAATTTATAATAATTATGATCAACACGTAACATTCGATCACCTAATTTTATCCCATTAAAATTATCAATTGCCAATATACAACTTTTGAAATTAGCATACTTTAAAAATCCAAACCCACGATGTTTCCCCGTTTCTTTATCTTTAATCAAATTGATATGTGTCGGTACACCATATTGACTGAATATTATAATTATATCTTTTGCTACTAAATCATAGGGTATATTTCCAATATATATATAGTTTGTATCTCTATAATCATAATGCCATGACGACTTATAAGAAGTGTTTGAGTTTAGCTCCTTTTGGTTGATCTGGTTTATTTGTTTAATTGTGTTCATATTTGTTTATTGTCTAGCATACTGTGTTGTGCTGGGAAGTGTGGATAAAACAAGAACCGCACATTTTGGTGCGAAGCTTGATTGTTTTGCAAAATGCAAGAAAACCCAAGAGAAAGAGAGAAGAGAGAGATGAGATTAAGATTTTTTTTTTTTTTTGGTTAACAAAAATTTTTCATTTCTTCAATACATTCAACTCAACATAAACTACAAACAAATATGGCGAAGAATGGTACCAGTAAGGCTGCAGTAGCGGAGAACAAGAAAGTATCCATTCTGAGAAAGAGAAAGCCAGTTGAAGAGGAAGTAGACGAAGAATCAGAGGATGAATTGAATGTTGAAGGATTAATAGATGCAGATGATGATGAAGATGATGAGAGTGAAGAAGACGAACAAGAACAACAAGACGAAGAAGATAGTGAAGAAGAAGAAAACTTAGTTGATTCAGAAGAAGAATTAAATAAATTGTTGGGAGAAGAAGAAGATCCAAGTGATTATGAATCAGAAGATTTTTCAGATGAGCCAAAAGATGATTTATCAGGAATCAATATAAAAACATTATCTGTTTCTGATCCAGATTCAATCAATAACACCATTTCGAAATTTTCCGATGGTACAATGAGAATCTTGAAACCTGAAATTGAACCGAAATATGATAGTGATGATAGTGATGCTGAAAACTTCAATACCATTGGAAATGTCCCAATTTCAGCTTATGATGAGATGCCACATATTGGTTATGATATAAACGGTAAAAGAATTATGAGACCAGCTAAAGGGTCCGCATTGGACCAATTATTAGAATCTATTGATTTACCTGAAGGTTGGACTGGTTTATTGGATCAAAATACTGGTACTTCATTGAAATTGACCGATGATGAATTAGAATTAATTAGAAAGATTCAAGATCAAGAAAACACCGATGAAAACATTAATCCATACGAACCATTGATTAATTGGTTTACTAAAGATGAAGAAATTATGCCTGTGACTGCTGTACCAGAACCTAAGAGAAGATTTGTTCCATCTAAACATGAAGCTAAAAGAGTTATGAAGATTGTTAGGGCTATTAGAGAAGGTAGAATTATTCCACCAAATAAAGTTAAAGAACAATTAGAAGAAGATCGATTAAACTTTGATCTTTGGCAAGATGAAACTGATATTCCTGATCATATCATGAATTTAAGAGCTCCTAAATTACCACCACCTACAAATGAAGAAAGTTATAATCCTCCAGAAGAATATTTATTAACTGAAGAAGAAAAGAGTAAATGGTTAGAAGAAGCACCAGTTGATCGAGAAAGAAATTACTTGCCACAAAAATTCAAATCTTTAAGACAAGTTCCTGGTTATCAAGATGCAGTTAGGGAAAGATTTGAAAGATCATTGGACTTGTACTTGGCTCCAAGAGTTCGTCATAACAAATTGAACATTGATCCTGATAGTTTGATTCCAGACTTACCTTCACCTAAAGACTTGAGACCATTTCCTATCAAATGCTCCACGATATACGAAGGTCATACTGGCAAAATCAGAACTGTATCTATTGATCCTCAAGGTATATGGTTGGCTACTGGGTCCGATGATGGAAGTGTTAGAATATGGGAAGTTTTGACTGGAAGACAAGTATTTAAAGCTCAATTAGTAAACAAAGAAATCAATGATGATGACCATATTGAAAGTTTGGAATGGAACCCTGATGCATCCAGTGGACTTTTATCTGTTTGTGCAGGTGAAAATGTCTATTTGATTGTACCTCCTATTTTCGGATTTGATATTGAAAATACTGGTAAATTAAGAATTGAAAGTGGTTGGGGTTATGATACTTTTGGAAATAAGAAGAAAGATCTTAAAATTTCAGGTGATAAAAACGAAGATGATGACGACGAAGAAGAAGAAGATGATGATGAAGAAGAAGAATCCAAAACCATCGAACCAAAGAAAGAAGTTGCAAAATGGTATCCACCAAATGCAGAACAAGCAGTAATGGGTATATCAGCAATTATCCAATGTCGTAAAACAATTAAGAAATTATCATGGCATAGGAAAGGTGATTATTTTGTCACTGTATCACCAGATAGTAAGAACACTGCTGTTTTAATCCATCAAGTATCGAAACATTTATCACAATCTCCATTCAAGAAATCTAAAGGTATAATAATGGATGCTAAATTCCATCCTTTCAAACCACAATTATTTGTTGCATCTCAACGTCAAATCAAAATCTATGATTTGGCCCAACAAGTCTTATTGAAAAAATTAATGCCTGGTGTAAGAATGTTATCCACAATAGATATCCATCCACGTGGTGATAACTTATTAGCATCTTCATATGACAAACGTGTATTATGGCACGATTTAGATTTGAGTGCAACTCCTTACAAAACATTAAGATATCATGAAAAGGCAGTCAGATCAATAAAGTTTCATAAAGGAAGTTTACCCTTGTTTGCAAGTGCTTCGGATGATGGAAATATTCATGTTTTCCATGGAACTGTATATGACGATTTAATGACTAACCCATTATTGGTACCTTTGAAGAAATTGACCGGACATAAAATTATAAATCAAATTGGTATTTTAGATTTGGTTTGGCATCCAAAGGAGCCTTGGTTGTTTAGTGCTGGGGCTGACGGAACCGCTCGTCTTTGGACTACATAGAAGAGTAATATTCGTATTGTTGTATAGTAATAGAGGAAGATAATATTAAGTTGTCGGATGGGATATTATTATCTCCGCATGTAATCATTTTCCCGAATCTTATATGAACAAAAAATTAAGAATCATTTATGGTTAAGGTTTTTTTCGTAAAAGTACGGGTTCAACAAAGAGTCAGTCGGGTAGAGGAAAGAAACAGGAACCAAAGAAAAACACAAAATTGGCCACGCGAACTTCACGGAAATATGACCGTATCTCCTAATTTCTCGGAAAATCCAAAACGGGAAATTTCCGCAGAATTTTACAAAACATTCTGTTCTCGCTGTTTCCTTTTTAAACTTTTTCAAAGGAAATTTTTGAAAAATTGGCTCTGTTTTCCCCCTTTCTTTTTCGCCTAAACACCTTTAAAATATACAAAAGAATTGTATTCTGATAATCTGAACACATTGGGAAAGTCCTCCGAGAGGCTGAGGGATATTTTCCATCCCTCCCCCACGAGGTAATCGGAAGTAAACACCTGACGTGCGAAAATTGCTAGGAGATGAGGCTTTCTTTTCAGAGGGGAATGTACGGAGATTTACCACATCTGCATGAAATTGAAAAATTATAAATTGGGGACCAATTTCTTCGAATTGAATGAAGTTTAGATTTATTTTATCAAGCAAAAACAACAACTACTACTACAGAAAAAACAATTCACAATGTCCGTCGATAAATCAAAATTAGTAACTAGATTCGGTTCATCTGGTTTAAAAGTCAACACCGTTGCTGTTGGTGTCATGCGATTAGGTTCCAATTGGATGGGATTTAATGGTGATATTGATGAATGTTTAAAAATTTTGAAATTCTGCTATGATAATGGATTCCGTACTTTTGATACTGCTGATGTTTATTCCAATGGTAAATCAGAAGAATTATTAGGATTATTTATCA
Source organism: Candida gigantensis (assembly GCA_030557085.1). Lineage (NCBI taxonomy): Eukaryota > Fungi > Ascomycota > Pichiomycetes > Serinales > Debaryomycetaceae > Candida > Candida gigantensis. The sequence continues at coordinate 12,299 of JAKTVG010000367.1, forward strand.
AGAAATATAATATTCCTCGTGAAAGAATAGTAATCTTGACAAAATGTTATTTCCCAGTTAGAGAAACCGCTGAAGCTGATGTTCAAGGAGAAGTTGATGAAATTGATTATATGAATGATAAAGGCTTAAGTAGAAAACATATTTTGGCAGCTGCTGAGAATTCAGTCAAACGTTTAGGCACTTATATTGATGTTTTACAAATTCATCGTTTAGATCGTGAAGTTCCATATGAAGAAATCATGCGTGCCTTGAATGATGTTGTCGAAAAGGGTTGGGCAAGATACATTGGTGCTTCTTCTATGAAAACATGGGAATTTATTGAATTGCAAAATGTTGCAAAGATCAACAACTGGCACAAGTTTATTTCCATGCAAAGTCATTATTCATTGTTGAACCGTGAAGATGATCGTGAGTTGAATGATTATTGTAAACACAATGGTGTTGGTTTGATCCCATGGTCACCAAATGCTAGTGGAGTATTGTGTCGTCCATTCAAATCTGAAAAAACTACACAGTTTTTAGCAAATAAACAATGGGCTGGTGTTTTTGGTTTAGCTAATGTAAGTGAAGCCGATAAGACTATTATTAACAGAGTTGAAGAGTTGAGTATCAAACATAGTGCTACAATGATGCAAGTATCCCTTGCTTGGTGTATTGCTAAAGGAATGGTTCCAATTGCTGGTGTTTCCAAGTTTGAACAAGCTGAAGAATTGGTTGGTATTTTCAAAGTTAACTTGACTGAAGAAGACATTAAATATCTTGATGAGCCTTACCAAGCCAAAGACGTCTTACAAGTTCTTGAATAAGGGTATTTTCTTTTTTGTTCAATCCCCGAATTTTTCTATTATATAAATATATGAGTTAGTATACAAAATAATCTATATTCTATTGTTTATCGGTACAAATAGTTGTTTAACTTAGTAAAATATATTCTCTGGTCATAATTGGCTTTTTATGAACAAGCAGATATCGAAATTCGGGTAGTGAAAATTGAAAAGAATTAAAAAGAATGGAAAATTTCAAATATTACAAATTTATGAACAACGGAATTGATCTTATTCTATGAAATTAGTTGCGACACTCATTAAACGGCATGAAAGGGCAAGCACTTATACTTGTTCAAAATTTACAATGAACAACCACTCTTCTATCTCTATTGAGAAGGCACATCATCAGTACTTGAGCTGAGGCTCAAGGTCATAATATTACACAAGAAGAATCTATTGAATGTATCAATTCACTAATTTACATATGTCATTGTTTATGCATGTAGATCTGTGATTTGTCGATGATTGGTACTTCGGAGGAACTTCCCAAGGAGGAAAGACAGAGATGAATTTTCATATTTCCGCGGCCAATTCTGAAAAAGGAAATTTCCGCACTTTTCGAACAACCCCTTTTTCTCGGTTGCTCTTTTGGAATATTCTAGTAATATCATCTCTCATTCGGAAAACAAACAAGTTAGTTATTACACAATAATAATACCCGAAAATTGCCATGTGTCTTGAAATTCCAATCTGCAGTTGTACAAATAAGTATTTCTTTTTTCGTGAGCTTCGGGAATTACAATTCGGACATTGCTTGAGATCTCCAACCCCCCGCTGGAATTGAAAAAATTATAAATTGAATACCAATTCCTTCATTTTGAAAAAAAAAATTAAACTTACTTTATCAAAAAATACTACTAATACTAATACTGCTACTACTATTAGATAAAAAACAATAAATTATGTCCATCGATAAATCAAAATTAGTTACCAGACTTGGTTCATCTGGTTTGAAAATCAATACCGTTGCTGTTGGTGTCATGAGATTAGGTTCCAATTGGATGGGATATAACGGTGACATTGATGAATGCTTAAAAATTTTGAAATTCTGCTATGATAATGGATTCCGTACTTTTGATACTGCTGATGTTTATTCCAATGGTAAATCAGAAGAATTATTAGGATTATTCATCAAGAAATATAATATTCCTCGTGAAAGAATAGTCATCTTGACAAAATGTTATTTCCCAGTTAGAGAAACCGCTGAAGCTGATGTTCAAGGAGAAGTTGATGAAATTGATTTTATGAATGATAAAGGTTTGAGTAGGAAACATATTTTGGCAGCTGCTGAGAATTCAGTTAAACGTTTAGGCACTTATATTGATGTTTTACAAATTCATCGTTTAGATCGTGAAGTTCCATATGAAGAAATCATGCGTGCCTTGAATGATGTTGTCGAAAAGGGTTGGGCAAGATATATTGGTGCTTCTTCTATGAAAACATGGGAATTTATTGAATTGCAAAATGTTGCAAAGATCAATGGCTGGCACAAGTTTATTTCCATGCAAAGTCATTATTCATTGTTATACCGTGAAGATGATCGTGAGTTGAATGATTATTGTAAACACAATGGTGTTGGTTTAATCCCATGGTCACCAAATGCTAGTGGAGTCTTATGTCGTCCATTCAAATCTGAAAAAACCACACAGTTTTTAGCAAACAAAAAGTGGGCAGCTATTTTCGGTTTGGCTAATGTAACTGAAGCCGATAAGACTATCATTGAAAGAGTTGAAGAATTGAGTATTAAACACAATGTCAGTATGATGCAAGTATCCCTTGCTTGGTGTATTGCTAAGGGAATGGTCCCAATTGCTGGTGTTTCCAAGTTTGAACAAGCTGAAGAATTGGTTGGTATTTTCAAAGTTAACTTGACTAAAGAAGACATCAAATATCTCGATGAGCCTTACCATGCCAAAGATGTCTTCGCGGTTATTGAGTAGATTTCTGAGTTCTTCTATTATATAAATATATGAGTTAGTATACAAAATAATCTATCTTCTATTGCGTTTATTATAAGCAAGATTCCTTCCAGAAATATGAACTATTGTGTTTCAGTATAAACCGGATTCTCTGCTGGAATATGAACACAGCTAATCAATTCATGGTCATTATATTTTACAGCAAACAAATCGTCTTCCTTGCTGTCAAAAAGATACTGCATTATAATCTTTGTACTTTCAACAACTCCAAAATTACTTTGATGCATTATCCAACTCAAACTCTTCCAATCCAAGATACCTTCATCATTGTACACTATAGGAGTTCGGTATTGTTCATACTGTTCCAAAGATATTTCAGCTGTAAATAAATATAACCCACCAACACTTGGTTGATGATGTGAAGTCACCTTGTCACTATAATCTACCTCCCAATTTAATATACCTCTGCTAATGAAGTTTGTCAAATTCAACCCAGTCTCTTCATTTGCTTCTCGAATCATACATTCCAACGGCAGTTCTCCCTGTTGTAGCTTCCCGCCAATACCGTTGTATAATCCCATCCATGGTGATTTGTTTCTATTTAATAATAGGATTTTGTCATTTTCCTTGCATCGAACAAACCCTAAGGTATATAATAGTGGAACTGACATTGTTGAATAAAATTTTGGTTGTAAAAAAAAAGTTTATCTTGGTTGTCAAAAATTTTTTTCTTGTTATCTTGGCATTTCATCTGGTCTGGTTCACGTGACACGCACTGGTATCCAAATGAAATTCAGTCATTTCTTACTAAAAGTACCTCAACTTCCTATAATTTCAAGTATTATCATTTACTTCACTAATGGTTCTCCCTCCCATTGAATACATTTGAAAACCTCTTCCAACTCCATTACTTGTCCTTCATTAAGTTTCTTGTTTTTGCCATATTCACTTACAACATTAGCTTCCAATTCATTAATATCACTTGAATTTTGAAGCTTTCTATAATCTTTATTAAAGAAGAATAAAATCAATAATGATTTCTTCAAACTGTCAAATCTTGAAGGATTTTTACCAAATGAAATATTATGTATAAACATGGCAAATAACATTATTTTTGTAGATTCATATTCATTCAAATTACCATACCCTGTACCTATACCTGGTAAAACCAAATTAGCTATTTCATTTGGATCTATACTATTCATCAAGTTCCATATGGAATCAAATAAATGAGATATTGAACTAATCTTTTCTGGAATAATCATGGTTGGGATTTCAATTAGCTCTGTTAAATTCCAATTTTGGTACGGTAATGTTGATTTATAATCAAAATCAGGTAAATCTAATAAATTGAGCTTATAAATTTGATTGGCAACAAGATAACCTTCATATTTCTGTAGTTGATAATTTTGAATGATATTTTCAAGGTGCTTATAATTAAAATTAGTACCCAATAATATTGCTTTTAACAAATATAAATCAAATCCTCCACCCATATAATTCAAAGAATTCGCGGGAGTGACAACTGATGTTTTCCCAGTATTAAACTTAAAATTAACAACCATGTGTTCAATGGTGTGATTGTAAAATTTGAATTTGAAATCATGATGCGACAGAAAACCGTAGGCTTTATAGAGTGAAGAAAGTACTTGGTAATGATGCTTCCAGCATTTCACAATCAAAGGATTATTGTCTATAAGTATGAACTTCATGAACGAATGTGGTGTGTTTGGGAGCTGGTTAAACGAATGGTGAAAAAGCTGACGAAAGTTAAGGGGACATCTTTCGACTTACTGTAAAAAAAAATACTAGAGACCCACACACACTCAAATCCCCACAATATGAAAATCAAGTATACAACTTACAAGGGGGAATACATAAACAAATATTATCATTATCCAAAAATAAAATCATTTAATTATAATATACACTAGTTTACAATAGAATACCTGCAAACGTCAGACTAAGAAATAAAAGAAAGTAACTAAAAATACAAAATACAGTGAAGTTTAAATATCTTACAATTCTTGAGAAGCAGCACCGGCTTTAGCTTTCTTAGCTGGCAATAATGATTGATGGATGTTTGGCAAGACACCACCTTGAGCAATGGTGACATCACCTAATAATTTGTTCAATTCTTCATCATTTCTGATGGCCAATTGTAAATGTCTTGGGATGATTCTTGATTTTTTGTTATCTCTAGCAGCGTTACCAGCCAATTCCAAGATTTCAGCAGCTAAATATTCCAAAACTGAAGTTAAGTAGACTGGAGCACCAGAACCAATTCTTTGAGCGTAGTTACCTTTTCTCAATAATCTGTGGACTCTACCGACTGGGAAAGTCAAACCAGCTTTAGCTGATCTTGAAGTTGATGCTTTTTCTGAAGAACCGGCTTTACCTTTACCACCTGACATTGTTTATATATATGATATGTTTTAATTAATTTAAAATAGTTAATTGAAAGAAAGAAAGATTCAAAAAGAAAAAATTGTGCAAGAAGATAAAAGGGGAAATTGTCATCTATTTTAAATGGTCTGTAAAAATTTCTTTGCACTTACAATTTGTCTCACTGGTAATCAGTAATTTTGTATGCTGCCACTACCACCACCACGACGACCTCTTGTTTTTTTTTCTCTCTCCTTCTCCCGTACTGGATTTTACTGTGGGCGCACCCCAGGCTCTCTCTCTCTCTTTATCGCCACTCCGCGTCCTAGGCGCGGCCAACACAAAAAAAAAAGAGGAAGAAGAGGAATGATATGCAGGAGCAGAGAGAAAAAAGAGAGAAGAGAAGAGTGGAGAGAAGAACAAGAGAGAGAACGAGAACCAGAGACAGAGGAGAGAGAGAAGGAGAGAAAATCTTAACACAGAGATACACGTGACATAAACAAAGCAAAGCAAAACAAAAAAAACCAAAGGTTAACCAAGGCAACTCAAAAAAAAAAAAATCACTTAAATAGAATTGAATTCCCCTTGCCCAAAAAAAAAAGATACAAACAATTCTTACTTCTTCTTCTTTTTCTTTTATTTGTTATCACTTAACTTTTATCAATCAAATCATATATATAATCAAAAATGGCCCCAAAAGCAGAAAAGAAACCAGCTTCTAAAGCTCCAGCTGAAAAGAAACCAGCCGCTAAAAAGACCGCTTCTACTGAAGGTCCAAAAAAGAGAACCAAAGCTAGAAAAGAAACTTATTCTTCATACATTTACAAAGTCTTGAAACAAACCCATCCAGATACTGGTATCTCCACAAAGGCTATGTCTATCATGAACTCTTTTGTTAATGATATCTTTGAAAGAATTGCCACCGAAGCTTCTAAATTGGCTGCTTATAACAAAAAATCAACCATTTCTGCTAGAGAAATCCAAACCGCTGTTAGATTGATCTTACCTGGTGAATTGGCTAAACATGCCGTTTCTGAAGGTACCAGAGCTGTTACCAAATACTCTTCTGCTTCTAATTAGAGAAAGAGAATGGTGTTTGACATTAATGGTTTATTTCTAAATATTGTGTTTTATTTTGTATATTATTAATATAGGTATTATCGTTTTTTTTTAAGTTGTACATTGGTTTAAATGAAAATAACTGCTTTACAAAGAAATAGATTTGTTGTAGTAATCATAAATGGGTTTTTTTGTTTATGTATTCTATGGTGGTTTATTTTTTAATAACAATTACTATTATAAAAAATACGTACTATACACTTGATATAACTGTAATACTACCACAACCACTAATGCCCATTTTACAACGAAAAGTACTAATGCCATTATAGTCACCCAACTTTGTAAAAGTTTCAATTTCAAATAAGCATTACCAAAAACAGGAGTAGGACCAATTTCACCATCAAAAACTTTTTTAAAAACTTTCATTTTATCCTGTAATGTAACAAGACCACTAATTCCCAATAATGCCTCACTTATTCTTTCTCTTAATTGACCACACCAAACTATCCCCTGGTGATCAATGGGCACACCTAATAATTTAGCAGCATCAACATCGAAAAAATGATCACTTCTTTCACCATTTGGTTTAACTACCGATGGTGGAACCATTAAATCAACCAGCAGATATATCGATACCAATCCTATTTCATCCGGGAAATTAGATGTTGCTGGAAGCCAAGGAAATGGATCAGAATGAGGTGTGGCTAATGTAAGTATGATATTTACCAATTCTGGATTCCTTGAAGCTGCTATTCTTGCAACTAATCCACCCATTGAATGACCTATCAAGATGATGTTTTTGGAAGGATTATCAGGGTATAAATCAGATATAAAATTAATTGCTTCAGTCACGTAATCAACTTGATTTGAAAGTCCTTTAAAAGCACTTAATTCTTCATCAAAATCAACAGTGAAAAAATCAATATTTTTCGATTTTGGATATTTTTCTCTAATTCTTCTATCTTCTTCAGTATAATACATCTCTGAACATCTCGCGGCCATAGATCTAACTTGTTCAAAACTACCTGCGTTCCCATGGATAAATAAAGCAGGAACTCCAGTTAATGATTTGAATCCTTCATCTTCATGTGGCATATGATCTGTATCTTGTTCACGATACAAGTATAATGCATATTTGGAAGCATATTTACTATGGGTTTTGTCAAATGCTCTAATTCGTGCATACGAAGGGTTCATCCACACCATATCACATCGTCGTTGATTTGAAGAAACTAATGGAATGGTGTACAAGTATGTTGATAATGCAAGGGTTGTTAAAACTACAGATATGATGACATATGATAGTAGTTTATACTTCCGCAGTCTTGGAAGTTGGAAAAGTCGGTTTGCTGGTATCATGAATCTTGGTATTTCATGTGTAAAAATGTGTGAAAATATTTTTGAAACTTATTACGTTTATATATGTTGGTTTTTTTTTTTATCCGCTTCGTCTGGTGTGTGTTTATTTTTCTTAAAAAAAGATCCGTGTGTAACTTTTTTTTTTTCGAAGCCACGGGAATCAGTTCGATTGCAAAAAAAAAAAATGTGAAATCTTCATTGTTCAAAATTTGAAACTATAAAAATACATAAAACATTATGAATAAGTGGAAACACTTAAAATAAAACTAGCAACATCCTGGAATAAGTACGGCAATAAACAATCAAAAACTATTAATAACGACAATAGAGTATGGCACAAGTAGGATTCTTCAATTAGGAAATAAAATAAAGGACTAGGGGGACGGGAAAAAGGCAATCGGGGAAACAACATCATTCTTACTCAAATTCATCAAGACCATCTTTAATGGCTCTTCTTAATCTTCTCAACATACTGAGTTTTTCACGGGTCATCACTTCACCGGTGGTGTGTACAGAGGCAGCAGAAGATACAGCTTCAGCAGCAGCAACAGCATCTGAAGACGGTTTGTCTTCTTTCTTTTCTTCTTTAACTTCTTCTTTTGTTGCTTCTTTTGCTGCTTCTTTTGCTTCTTCCTTCTTTTCACCACCACCCTCCGCTTTCTTCTCTTCTTTCGTTTCAGCAGCTGGAGCTGCTGCTTCCTCTTTCTTCTCTTCCTTTTTCTCTTCTTTCTTTTCCTCCTTTTTCTCTTCTTTCTTTTCCTCCTTTTTTTCTTCTTTTTTATCTTTTTTATCATCCTTCTTTTCTTCTTTTTTATCTTCCTTCTTTACGTCCTTCTTGGCCTGCACTATTGGGGCCCCAATTCATTTGACCTTATTTGGTTCCTTTTCACAATCGTGAACCAATTTAAAGGAATCAACGGTTCTACCAGCGGTTTTAACATGGCCCCAAACTTCCTTAACAACTGGATGTCCAATAGCATTGACAAGAGAATCACCTTGAGCAGCAAAGAAATCAAAATATTTTCTAGTGAATGGTGATACTTCATGTCTTTTTTTCAAGAAAACAAGGAATACCAAAAATGGAGTCAATGATCTTTTTCTAAAAGCAATCATTCTAAGTAATAACCAAACAAAAGTAATCAATTCAATACCACAAGCAATTTGAATAGATGCAAGATTATGTTTATTAACAAATGCAGTGATATGTTTTGAAACTGGATTATTTTCCAATCCAAAAATAGGTAATAAATGAGTATTTGCATAATTTAAAACATGGAAACTTGCAAAAATAGCAAATGGAACAAGAGTAATCCAAACATAAGCTCTAATGGCAAGGAAAAATAAAGTTAATAAGAAATAATGGAAATTATCATCTTTAATCAAAAGTGGCAACTTAAATCCATTCTTTTGAATAAATTGAACAATTAAAATCCCAAATGAAATTAAAGAACCAACACATGTAAGTATATACCATACAAAACCAATATCGGGTAAAACTTTCAAATAAGATATGGTATATAAGAAGAACCCTAATAATGTAAGTACATTACCAACAAACCAACCAAATTGTAATGTTTGGACAGTTTGAAGTAATTTCTCTTGATTAAATTTGATTGCTGGGACAGCGACTTTCTTTTTATCTGACATGATGATGGGAATGCAAGTAGTGGTGGTTGATTCAAATCAATTGGATTGGGTAGTTGGAGGGATGATGTCGTGATGATAAGAATATATAAATTGACAAAGAGGAAAAGAAAAAGGGGAGTAAAAATTAATTCCCCCAAGGGTTTAAAAAAATGAAAAGCGAGCGAGCGAGCAAGCAAGCTGGAAGGAATGAATGAAAACAGAAAAAAAAAAAATTGCTATTACATAAAATTTTGATTATCATTCCATTGTATTCCAAACTTTTTTACTGTTGTCAATTGAAAAATGCATTTTCTGTCTGAAAATTTCACCTTGCGTTTTAAAAACCACTCACAAGATCACAACTGAGAATCATACTATACAGCAATCGTAAATTCAATACCAATCACCCTTTCTTCAACCAACCAACCGACGTGACCATCCCTTTTTACTTTCGCATTTGAAACCCATTTTGTTAGTGGAACCCAACTTGTACCCCCGCCTTTTTGTTTAAACTTTCTTATGGAAATTAATTCCACTATTATAAGCTTTTCTTCGAACGCGACTTGGCAAGCGAGGCACAAAAAATACAGAGAGAGAATTTACGATTCCGTTCCCAGCACGACACTAGGCTGGGGCTTGTGCCGGGGCTCGGTCCACGCAGGGCTGGCTCTAGGAGGGAAAAAAAAAGTTTCACATTCATTTTTATTTGTTGCTATGATATTCGGGTTTGGAGAGAAATTAACTACAACAGGTGATTCCTGCGTTTTTTTTATGATACTATCAGTATATTAAACAAACTAACTAACTAAACAAACGAAGCAAAGTGATGTAATTTTTTATAACTTTGCCCAAGCTATATAATCTTCTAACGTAAGAATCCTTTACGACTCTTTTGTGGGGCAGGTTGTACAGCCGGTTCTTGTGGTAACAATTTCTGCTTTTCTAATTGAGTCTTCTTTTCTTCTAACAACTTAATTTGCTTAGTCAATTTATCTTTCATCTCTTTATGTCTAGCAAACAAATCAGCTTCTGATCTTTGTAATTTCTTTTCCTTTTCGCTAACTTTTTGTTGGAAAACCAGTTTCATTTCAGCTTCCATCTTGGATAATTTAGCTTCATGTAAAGCTCTTTCTTCTTCTTGTTTTGCGGCAGGATCAAATTCTCTGAAAACGGTATTATCTTGTTCAATACCCATTCTTTTCAATTTCTCAGTTCTATAATTTTCATAAAGAACATTGGCAGTATGTTCCTTTAATTCTTCTAAAAAGTTTCTAACCAACAATTGACGTAATTTAACAAAATCATTATGATTTTCATTATCAACCTCAATCACACCCCAAGGATACTTTCTACCTCTAACAATTCTACCATCTGGGGTATGAACTTCTTTAGTTGACCCTACAACAGCAAATGGGAAACTATCTATAATCAATCTAGTGTTGGCTGATTCTTCTTCGTCATACTCATAATCAGTTGGTTTGAAAATTTTGATACCTTGATGACTAATATCAGCTAAAATTCTGTGTTTGAATTCTAAGATTTCTTCATCGGTTAAAGTATCGGATTTGGCAATAACTGGAATCAAATTGACTTTTTCATGAACTTGTTTCATCAATGCAATATCCAAAGCTCTCAAAGTATGACCAGTTGGTTCAATAAAGTAAAGAAACGCGTGAACTCTGTTGTCAACAACAGCGGTTCTGTTAATTCTAGATTCTGCTTCTAAATAAGAATCAAATCTACTATTGATTTCATCAACAATAGGTTTCCAAGCTTCGACATTATTGATTGATTCCCCAAAACCAGGAGCAGTTATAACACTAGCTTTCAATTTAACACCATCTTCTTCAATTTCAGCTTGAGTTGATTTAATTTTAACGGAAACATCTTCATCATCACCAACTTCAACAAATTCGTCTGATTCGTCTTGCAGGTTTATGATTTCACGGTTAAACAAAGTATTAATTAAAGTGGCTTTACCTAAACCGCTTTCACCAATAGCCATGATATTCAAACTGAAACCTCTTCTAATGGATTTTCTGTGCCATTGTTTAGGTAAATTAGCAAAACCAACATAACCATTCAACACTTTTTTGATAATTTTTATATCTTGAGGAATGATCTCTGCAGGGGAGGATTGATCAACTAAAAAACGTTAGTAAACAAAATCTTAATCAAGTGTCAATGACATGACATCTCATATCATTCATATTTAGAAGAATGTTTGTACATACCTGTAGTCATTATTATGTTTTATTCAGTATGTTTTGAAATGGTGGGATTTTTGACGACCAGATTCTTATTGGCGTGTACAAATGGGAGTTGAAAAAAAGTAAAATGTTTGATAAAAACTGTAGGTGAATAAACAACAATTAATTAATTCGTTTGCAAAATGAATAATCTTATTAAGCTGAACTATCCTTTGAAATATATATAACTTGTATATTTTGATGTGATCTGGCTTGTAAAAATATTTCAAAAAGAAAACAAATCCAATAAAAAAATAAACAGTAATAATTTTCTTCGTGTTTATTGTTTGTTGTAGATTTTTTGTTTTTTTCTGTATGTTGGGTGTTGTATGAAATTTGTTTAACAATTGCGTGTAATTTGGCAAAGAAATTCTTCGTTAAAACAACACCCGCGTTTGTGACGAAACGACGCACCCCTTAGGATTTAAACTAAATATACAAACCCTTAATACCTCTCACGTGACAATTAAGATACTCTTCAATTTAACTACATAAAATGAAGCTCTACTCTCAAGAAATATATCTCATTGGATGCTAATCCGTAATATTGACATGTCTGTACTATTAACTATATTGAATAGATATCATAAACACGTATTTCTAAAACTACTAGTTATTTGGCGGAGTTCGTAAACTTGTAACTTGGTAGCTCGATTATTTGATCCAAGGTGTTGATCAAACATTACTTCAAAATTTTTTCCAAATTATATCAAATATCAGAACCAAAATTTTAAACGAAAGTTTCAAATAAACAAACACAAAAAAATCTAAAATTAGGTAACTTATCATTCATTAATAAAGAAACACGCGTTTCTCTCAACACTATACAAGTATATCTTCTTTTCTTTCTTTTTTTTTAAAAAAATACACACTATTTACTACTTTTGTTGTTTCAATTGCTCTAGTAAAAACTCTAACCCCATTTTTGCAAATTCACTCATATTTATATTTCTATCAGTACTTCCAGTATGATAACACGTTGACGCATCACCATTCGGACCAGCTAGACCCACATATACCGTGCCCACACCAGCATCATTATTAATCACATTATTATCATTAGTATTATTTCGCAAGTGTAAGTCCGTGGAAGGCCCAGCGAATCCGGTTTCCGATAAAACAAAAGTTGACCCTAATTCATATTTTGTAGTTCTTGCCAATTTCAAAGCCACTTGTTCACTAGGTCCCATATAATTACTGATCTCACTATCTGACCATCCAGAATGTCTTAATCTTGTTCTTAAAGAATATAATAATTTACCACCAATATAAAAATCAGAAGCTCCTGGAACTGAAACTATATAGGCTGAAATTAATCCACCACATGCAGCTTCGGAAATTGCCAATGTTTGATTATTGGATCGTAAGATCTGTGCTATTTCATTTACTATTTTAGTTATGTCTTCTGGTGGGAAGGATGTCATTGTTGGTAACAATTGGGGGGGGGGGGGGGGGATTTGTTTGTAGATTTCCAACGTTCTGTTGTGCTGCCTCCTCGCATCATAGAATTTTCAATCGATTGATTTTTCTATCTCTCTCTGTTTTGTTTGTTCGTGCGGTAGTGTGCAGATTTCAAATATCCTTTTACCAAACCAACTCTGGACAGAGAGATTTTTCGTTGTTCAAAGTTGTGTTTCCCTAATCAGTGGCGAAAACTCCATATCATACAATTCACAACATCTCAGTCCCCGTCTTTTATTTTATTTGCATATCCGTCTCCCCCAATGGCATCATCTAAATCATTAAAATTTCATGCTGGTAAAATCCAATATGATGAAGAAACCAATCGTTGTACACCATCACCACATCGAGGAGTCATATCTATAAAACCAAGTTCTGAAGAACCTGATTTTTTGGATTTTACATGGACACCAAAACAAGATCTGACTCAATCTACTCCTGGGACTATAGAAAAAGATGAATTTTTATTAATACCTGGAGATGTTACTGTTAAACATATAAAATCTTGTAATACTGGTAGAGTGTTTGCATTGACATTTTTAAGTTCTGGAGCTAAATATTTATATTGGTTACAAGATGTTGGAGATATAGATCAATTGGATAAATTGACTGAAAAGGATCAGAAAATCATTCAAGATATCGTTGAGTTGATAAGTTTGAATGAAGATGAAGAGATTGAAGAAGAGGAGGAAATTAAAAAAGAAGAAGAACCAATAAAAGCGTAAGTATCTTTACTCCCCCCCCCTCTCCACCCCTTTGTTATGTGTGTTTTTGGTTTTATTTTACATATATATATCTTACTGTTTTAATAAAAATAAAATAATATACACATATATATAAATACGGAGTTGATTGTAGTTTTATTTTTTTGATTACTAACTAGGTGCAATTTTTTTAGTGAAGAAATCAAATTTAAATTACCAATTGGGACAATTTCTTCTGTTTTGGATGTCAATTCTATAGATGCACATCTTGATAAGTTATCTTTGGAACAATTGAAAGAACTTTACGGAGAATATCTTCCAGAATCAATTGCTGCTAATCCAACAAAGAGTCAAATTATGGAAGTGGTAAGAAGTGGGTTTTTCCAACAATGTGAACAGAAATTAAGTGAACTGTTGAGAACTAATCCAGGAGCAGGATATTTGATGGCTCAAAGTTTGAAATATGAATATAATGGTAGTGGTGTGGATGGATTTTTAAATGGAATTAGAGAATTGTCTAAAAAGGAACAAAATGAGAAAGATAAAGATGAAGAAATGAAAGATTGAGAAAGAAAGATATAAATAAAAGTAAGTAAGTAGGTTGAACAGGTACCATTATTTAGATTGCAATAATTACAAATAAGCCCGTGGTGATAATTATCATATTTGAAAAATTTGTATTGGTGGTTGCACATGGTTTTAGCAGCTCCAAATATTACTCATAAACCATTGGAGCAATATTAGCATGTTTTTTTTTTGCCCCCTCCTCCCTCAATGTAAATTTACAATGTGTGTGACCAGGTTGTGTTACATTACAATAAAAATGACTCTCTCTTCTTAAAAACTTGTTAAATTAATACTATACAATAAAGGAAACGAACTAAAAGTACATAATAAGCATAACCCAGTTTAACCACCGAAACCATACAAGGTTCTACCTTGTCTCTTCAAAGCATAAACAACATCCAATGAAGTGACGGTCTTTCTTTTAGCGTGTTCAGTGTAAGTGACAGCATCTCTGATGACGTTTTCCAAAAATTGTTTCAAGACAACTCTGACTTCTTCGTAGATTAAAGCAGAAATACGTTTAACACCACCTCTTCTTGCCAATCTTCTGATGGCTGGTTTAGTAATACCTTGAATGTTATCTCTCAAAATCTTTCTGTGACGTTTGGCACCACCTTTTCCTAAACCTTTACCACCTTTTCCTCTACCTGTTCCGGACATGTTTTGATTATATGTTAATTTATTTGTAAATGTAGAATAGTAAACAACTAAATCTGTTATAGTATTAAAAAGAAGAAAGGAAAAAAAAAAAAAATAAAGAAGGGAAGAATTACTAAGACTTGTTGGGACCTATTTATGGTTTTCTCTTTTCCCTTGTATTGGTGACAATAGGTTGATTCCAGTTTGCATTGTGTGAGATTTTTGGTAATTAGACAGGAGAGAGAGAGAGAGAGAGTCGTGCCAAATGGAGAAGAAGAATTTACTGTGAGACAAGAGAGAGAGTAAGAGAGTAAGAGAGAGTGAAAGAGAGGAAGAGAGAGAAAAACTGTTGTCTTCTGTCGCGCACAAAGGATTCGTGGTGTGTTCGCGCCAACGCCAAACTCTCGTACCAATCTTGCGGCGACAGTATCTCGCCTAGGTAAATCTGAGAACGAGAACGAGAACTACTGATGCACAAAATACCCGCACACACAATTTCTCTTCTGTTGTAGTTCTCTCTCTCTCTTCTCTCTTGCTTTTCTTTCTCTCTCTCTCTCTCTCTCTAACATTTCGCGGTGCTTCACATTTCTCGTTTTGCAATGATTTCACACTTTCATAACAAACTCAGAAACTATTTAAAATAAACACAATTCTCTACTCTCAGAATTTTTTTATCTTAGTCTTTTTCTTTCCTTTCCCTTTCCTTTTTATTTTATAATAAACATTTTATATATTAACAATGGCCAGAACAAAACAAACAGCTAGAAAATCCACTGGTGGTAAAGCCCCAAGAAAACAATTAGCTTCTAAAGCTGCTAGAAAATCCGCCCCATCTACCGGTGGTGTCAAGAAACCTCACAGATATAAGCCAGGTACCGTTGCCTTGAGAGAAATTAGAAGATTCCAAAAATCCACTGAATTGTTGATTAGAAAATTACCTTTCCAAAGATTGGTTAGAGAAATTGCTCAAGATTTCAAAACTGATTTAAGATTCCAATCTTCTGCTATTGGTGCTTTACAAGAAGCCGTTGAAGCTTACTTGGTTGGTTTATTCGAAGATACTAACTTGTGTGCTATCCATGCTAAGAGAGTTACTATTCAAAAGAAAGATATGCAATTAGCCAGAAGATTAAGAGGTGAAAGAACTTAGAGGTTCTTTTTTATTTGAACTTCTTTGTTGGGTATGCGGGATTATCGATTTTAATTCTTTTGTATTATTTAGATATACTTTATTTTATAAGTTAATGTATTTTAGTTGAATTTTTGATTATAAAAAGTCCTTGTAGAAATATTATTACTATTAACCCGGAATTTTGGTACAATTATTGCGCTACCAAACTTGCATTTTTTTCACGTGACTGACATTTATAGGGAGGGGAGGGCCCCAACACTTCCACACTTAATCACTACATCAATTTGTTATAAGTTGACTATAAAAACTTATATTCACTTATCTATTAAATCTGCTAAAAAAAATATTTAAAATGGATATACCAGTGGCTCCTTGGTAGGATCCAATCCATTTGCTTCTTGTTCCTTTGCCTTCTTTTCCAAATATGGCAACAATGCTTCTTTGAAAATATGGAATCCTTTATATTCACCAACATCTTCGCTCCAACTTTGAATACCATTCAATAATCTTCTTGGGATATAAGGTTCATCACATAATTGAGTAACGGGGAGGAAATAAGTTCTAATTGTGAAAACAACAGCACCTGTTTTAGGTAATCTTCTTAAACTTTGTCTTTCACTTCTGAAATATAATTTATTTACATCATCTGATTCATTGGCTGTATACCATCCTATTTTCTCATTACTTTCTGGACCAATAGATACTGACCAATCTAAATTATTATCAGTTTGAATGAAATAATTATTACGTACAACGGGGGAATTTACATCTAATCTTCTGAAAAATTTATTCATTCCTGATTTTAATTGTTTATCATATTGTGGAACATCACCACTTTTATGAATGTCATCTAATTTCATTCCATATTTATCTTTTAATCTCCAGAACCCAGCAAGACAAATACATCCAGATTCTAAATAATAACTACCATCTTCTTTTTCAATCATAATTGCAAGATCATCTTGTACCAATTTAGCAGCAGTTACAATAGGATTCAAATTTTGTCTATCATTCAAATCATATTTTTCATTGACAGGTAATATATGCATGATTCCATTTTCAAATTTAAACATGGTAGGATATCTAGCAGGTAAATATTGACATAATTCTTCTAATAATTCCCAACTTGCATCAGTAGCAATACCAGAAGACATACCAGCTAATTCATTTTGATTTTCTTCTAATCTTTTCAATTTTAAATCATGGAAAAATTTCCATTCATTATCTAATTCAATCCATGAATCCCAATTCATCCCCCTGATCCCCATTGTAACATTATATTTATGTTTAAATGCACGATATGGGATCGGTCTGGTTTTTTCAAAATCCCAATTGGCATGTGCTGGTGGGGTAGGTGTTTTGAATGAATAATCAGGCTTCCAATATCCAAGTGGTCTGTCTTGCATCTTATATTCCCTCTTTTCCCCTACTGCTGCTTCTGCTGCTGCAGGTTTGGATTTACTTTGGGTGGTTTTTTTGATTTGAGAAAGGTAGATAGATACACCAATGATGAGGGGAAGGGAAAGTAATACTAGGTTGTTGATACCTAGGGATCTGAGAATCCCTGTTTCTTCAATGGTTGTATTCATAATGGTTGTTTTTTTTTTGATGATAGGAAGTTAGTTATACTTTAAAACCGAATTAGAAACATAATAAATGAAATGGGGATATATATATATATATATATATATACTTGGGGTATAGCAACAAAAAAGTCTATATTATCTATTATCTATCAATCTATCTAGTTCCTTACCGCGCATCTTTTGTCTGATTCAGGATAAAATTTGCAGCCGTAGTTAGTTAGTCGTGTAGATCAACACAAAAAATTAAAAAGTGTAACCACCACCACCACTATCATATAAAGTTTTCCTGAATTGGTAAGTGATTACGCTGGGGGTAAAAAAGCTGCAAATAGACCTGTTTGTACAAAATTCCAAACTATACAATAACTGATAGCAAATTTTGTCCAAGATTTCCCACCCCTTGATGACGACGACGACGACAATGACAAATTATCAGCTAGTGTCCAATAAAGTAATGGTGAGAAACTAGTTATTCTATTCAAGATTTGAATATTCCAAAAAAAAACACCACCAATAACAATTAAAAAATTAATTATTAAAATTGATAATACTTTTCTATATTTAGGTAATTCTTTATAAGTATACCATAATGAATAAATATTAAAAATCAAAACTGGTAAAACAAGAATAAAATTAGGAATATTATTGATTGTCCAATACTTCAAAAACCCCACGTTCCAATAATGTCCCTGGGCAAACAGAAACAAACTAGGTACAGTATAACTACACCATTCTCTCCCTGGACAAAACAACACATAATGATACACATTCATCGCCACAAATGTCACAAACAACATTGATCCCGTCACGATTGAACATCCGATTTGTATCGTTGATTGATTATGAATGAAATGATATAAATCAACGAGATAAATGATACCTAGAAACAATCCATTTGCACGAACGGTATAATTCAAAGCACATAATGCACCACTTAGGAAATATAACGAAATATTTTTGATTGATTTATTGGTTGGTTGTTGATTTATATCATTGAAATTTATCGATTTGAAATAAATTAAAAATACAAGTAATGTTAATAAATTACTAAAATTTTCACTATAATTCCCAGTTAAGAAAATCCCAGCTGGTGATATTATAAATAATAAACTACTTATTTCACTTAATTTGGGATTTATCTCATTAGTTAAAAAATAAATCACTATAGAACTTAATAAATGGAAAATATTGGAAATGATGATACTTGTAAATTGTGCAGTATAATATGAGTCGTTGTTGTTTCCAATTATTAGTTGGATGAATTTGATCCAGCCAGGACAAAACACAAATTGATGTTCATAAGTAATGGGGTTAACGTATAAATCATTGAAATAAACCGAATCCCAAACATTTAGTTTATCAAGTATAGTCGTAAGGTATGAATTATATGATGATGATGATGATAAGTTGGAAATTATTATTTGTGAAGATGTATCAAATTGACATGGTGTAAAGAAGACAATTAATATTTGAATCGTTTTGATAAGTATGAATAAACGAACTAGTTGCCATAACCACCACATTTGTTAAAGTGTTTGGGGTTGGTTAATTTGGTTGATGGGGTTGTTTTGATGAAAAAAAAAAAAAAAAAATTTGAATGTCAAGTCGTCATTTTTCGCGTTCTAAAAATAAACAACGAATTAATCCCACCAGAGTGTTGGTTGATACACCAAGAGCTGAGTTGATAAGTACATAATCAGAGGCATAAATAAAAGTCCATAAGATAAAACATTTACTATTACAACAAGTTTGTAAACAAGGTATCTTTTTTATTTTTATTCTTTTATATACACTTCTCTCTCTCTCTATATATATATCTACTTTCTACCAAATTGTGAACTGAATTCAGCAATTATACCTTCAACAGATTGTGGGTTAGATAAAGTAGTGATATCACCCAATTGATCAGCTTCATTAGAACTAACTTTTCTTAAAATTCTTCTCATGATTTTACCTGATCTAGTTTTTGGTAAATCTTGAACAATAATAACTGATTTTGGAGCAGCAAATGGACCAATTGATTTTCTAACTTGTAAAACCAATTCTTTTCTTAATGCATCAGCATCATCTGCTGGACCTTCTTTTAAGGCAACATATGCAACAACAGCTTGACCAGTAAGATCATCATTGATACCAACAACAGCAGCTTCACTGACTCTAAGATCTTCAATCAATGCAGCTTCAATTTCAGCAGTAGATAATCTATGTCCACTAACATTGACAACATCATCAACTCTACCTCTGATCCAATAATATCCATCATTATCTCTAGCAGCACCATCACCAGTGAAATAATAACCTGGATATGGATTCATATAAGTGTCCATGTATTTGGTGTGGTTTTTGTAAACAGTTCTTGCCATTGATGGCCAATGATCTTTAACAACAAGAACACCTTCAACATCATTACCTTTAATTTCAACACCACTAACTGGATCAATCAAAGCTGCTTCAATACCAAAAAATGGATATGAGGCAGAACCTGGCTTGTTTGGAACAACACCTGCTAATGGAGCAATTAAATGAGAACCAGATTCAGTTTGCCAATAAGTGTCAGAAATGTGACATTGATCTTTACCAACAAATTCATTATACCATTCCCAAATATCTGGAGAGATTGGTTCTCCCACAGAACCCAAAGTTCTTAAAGAACTCAAATCATATTTAGCAATTTCTTGTTCACCAGCTTTACGTAATAATCTCAAAGCAGTTGGAGCAACGTAGAAATGAGTAGCTTTGTGTTTTTGAACAATGTGCCAGAATCTTCCGTAATCTGGGTATGCTGGAGTACCTTCGAAAACAATGGTAGGGATACCCAACAACAATGGACCATACAAGGCATAAGTATGACCAGTAATCCAACCAACATCACCAGCAGTGAATAAAATATCTTCTGGATGAACATCAAAAATATATTTGGTGGAAAGAGCAGCACCTAATAAGTAACCAGCAGTAGTGTGCACAACACCCTTTGGTGTACCAGTAGATCCAGAAGTATACAACAAAAATAATGGGTCTTCAGAGTTCACAGGAACTGGTGGTAAATAACCTGCGAATTTAGCAGTTTCAACATCCCAATAGTAATCTCTTCCTTCAACCAATTCAATATCAGGATTACCAGTTCTTTTGTAAACCAAAACTTTTTCAACAGTTGGGCATTGAATTAAAGCTTCATCACATAATTTCTTAATGTTGACGGTTCTACCACCTCTTTTACCTTCATCACATGTGATAAGTGCTTTACAGCTAGCATCATTGACTCTATCTTTGATTGAACCAGATGAGAACCCAGCAAAAATAACAGAATGGGCAGCTCCCAATCTAGCAACAGCCAACATGGCAATAATGGCTTGAGCATTCATTGGTAAATAAATGGCAACGGTATCACCTTTCTTGATTCCCCAAGATTGTAAAACACCAGCAACTTTAGAGACTTCTCTTAACAAATCACCATAAGTTAAGATGTAAGAATCTTTATCTTCATCAGCTTCGTAGATAATAGCTGGTTTATCAGGGTTGACCAAAGCATGTCTATCAATACAATTGTAGGATGCATTCAATTCACCACCCAAGAACCATGCGGCATCACCATGTTTCAAAGTACCTGATTTGACAGTATGGAAATCACGATCCCAAGATAATAATTCTTTAGCTAATGGACCAAAAAAGTTTTCTGGATCTTTAATAGATTTTTCATACAATTCATTGTAATGATTTATGTCAGTGATATGACCTTTATTTGGTTGTCTTTCAAAGAATTCTTTTGGGGTTTCTCTAAGTTTGACGCCGTTGGCTTCATGAACAACGGAATGAGTGGTTTCTGTAGGCATTGCGGTAGGAGTCACTTTGAAAAATATAAGTTAGTAAAACCAAATCTAATGAATGGAAGTGAAATAAATTTTGCAAAAAAAAAAAAAAACGACTGAGAAAAAAATTGAAAAAAGCAGGAGAGCCTTGTTGTTGAACTAGATGATTTTGATTTTGACGTGTTTTTGGAATAAAAGCCACTTCTTTGTAATTAATAAAAAACAAAGAAAAATAAAAACAGACCGTGATAATTGGTAATCAGAAAAAGACCCTGTAATTGTTACTATATTTCCAACTAACGTTAAGGTTGAAAATTTTTTATTTATTTTTTCAGTTAGTCATTCAGTGGTGACATGGGGGGAACGAGATCATCGTATAAAAAAATAACCATCGGCAGTAAGATTCAAATAGGACGCTTAGATCCGCAATGAATACGAAAATTGTCTTTGATTTACTGCACAATTTGTTGGTCTCTCTCAGATTAGAAACATCAATTGTGTTTTTGTATCCTTATTTTTCTTTGATTAATCTTTGAATTTGCAATTCAGTTGAATAATACTGCAAAAAACCAATAGCCCCTCATATTGCATGAATAATTATATGACAATGCAATCAGAACAATTGGCCACACATTGAGCAAAACAAAAGGAATAATCCGGAAGTAAGAAGGAGGCTAAAATGCATGAATTGAAGTTGTTGCAATTGTTGTTGCAATTGTTGAGTTCCCCCTTGTACTGAATGTTATTTTTTTGTTGGGTATTGGGTCGAATTCGTTGGTGCTGCAAGTCGGACGACAGTTGGGTGGGTTGGGCTGCACTGCATTTTTTCCAGCCACCGCCGCCGTTTGCTGCTATTTTATTTTTTTTTCCTTCCCCCTGTAAACTGTCTTGGCTGCTTGGAAGTAAAATATGTCGGAGTTTTTTTTTTTCGTTGGTGTCGCAAAACTTTTTTTCACTTTACCAAAAGTGTGTCATTGAAATACATACTGTATAAGTTAATTCTATAAGTTTGAATAAATAAATATGATTGTATCTGTGGAATAAATAGAAAGATTGATTGATTGATTGATTGGGAATTTTTTTTTAAAAAAGAACGGTTTGTCAAAATTTGTTTTCGGGGATAAAGAGGAATTTCTATTAGTATTTATAGATTTTTCTTTTTCTTTTGGCGTCTGTCTGTCCGGAGTCGTTTTATTTTTTTTATTTTTGTTGAGCGAGCAAGTTTTTATTTTTGTACTGAAATTTTCCTTTATTTTCTTGTTGAGAAATACAGATTTTGAAACACTACAGATAATAACCTCTTTCAATTCTCGTCTATCACCGTGATGTTGACTAGATCTTTCAGTAGCTTGAACATTTTACAACAAGACCTCCTCTATCTCTCTCAGTATAACAGAATAACCACACTTCTACATTTGAAAACTCTCACTTCATTAAAACAAGCGAAAGACCACGATTCCCAGCCTCACACGAGTCATATTAACCATATCCAATACCCATTGACTCCGGAGTACAACAAAATAAACACAAAAGATAAGAAGCAATAATATCTGGGGGTCTTTCCGTGAGCCCCACTGCAACACACATCACACACATACGAACGAAATTCAAACTCCGATAACCAATGAAAATCAAGGAATTTCCTTTATCAATGGGCTAACAGATAAGGTAACAAAAACAGAAGAATATAATAATCCGGGGTAGACTAGAGGATAAAAGGAAGCAAAAGCAACAGCAAACCAAGAAATCTATGAAGATGATAACTTTAGAGGAAAATTTTTCAAACTAAAAAAAAAAAGTATCCGGGGAAAAGAGCAAAATTTTGTAATAATATCAAACGTTTTGTATGGTTGTTTAAAACTCCGAGACTTTTCCACGGAAGCAAAAGAGAAGTAAACTAGTAAACGTGCATTTTACCTATAAGGATAAGGATATTGCAGATCTTCGAATTACCCATATACTTGGTAGATAATGTGCAATCAAGAGGTTTGTTCGTTCGTTGTGGGGGTGGGGCTATCCTGCCCCACAATCGATGCATTTGATCTGAAACTCCGATGCCAAATACCCAAATTGGTAGAGAGAAAACAACTTACAAAATAAATATTTATTTTTAAACGGGGGAAAATTTTATTTTTTTTCATTAATTACTGTCTATTAAATATTTCTAAAATATTTCTAAATTAAATAATAAAATTAATAATAATACATCTAATCAACTTCTTCAACAGTTGGACCATCATTGGATGGTTCTGGAGCAGAACCAGCACCTGGGAATCCACCTGGACCACCAGCAGCAGCACCAGAAGGAGTAGCACCAGCTTGGTAAGCTTTGGTCATGATTGGGTTAGCTTTTGATTCTAATTCTTTTTGTTGATCAGCAAATTCTTCTTGAGTAGCAGTTTGATTAGCATCTAACCATGAGATAGTTTCATCAGCAGCTTTAGTGACTTCTTCAATTTCAGCAGCATCCAATTTAGATTTGAATTCTTCTTCACCTAAAGTGTTCTTTAAAGAGTAAGCATAAGATTCCAATTGATTCTTAGCTTGGACTCTGTTAGCTTCCTTTTCATCTTCATCTTTGAATTTTTCAGCTTCACTAACCATCTTTTCAATTTCTTCTTTAGATAATCTACCTTTATCGTTAGTAATAGTAATCTTTTGAGTTTTACCAGTACCTTTTTCTAAAGCAGAAACATTCAAAATACCATTAGCATCAATATCGAAAGTGACTTCAATTTGTGGGACACCTCTTGGAGCTGGTGGGATACCAGACAATTCGAATTTACCCAACAAGTTGTTATCCTTTGTCTTAGCTCTTTCACCTTCAAAGACTTGAATCAAGACACCTGGTTGGTTATCAGCATAAGTGGAGAAAGTTTCAGATTTCTTGGTTGGAATAGTAGAGTTTCTTGGAATCAATTTGGTCATGATACCACCAGCAGTTTCAATACCTAATGATAATGGAGCAACATCCAACAACAACAAGTCTTGGGTCTTAGAAGAAGTGTCACCAGACAAGATAGCAGCTTGGACAGCAGCACCATAAGCAACAGCTTCATCTGGGTTAATAGATCTGTTTGGTTCTTTACCGTTGAAGAAATCAGAAACTAATTTTTGAACTTTTGGAATTCTAGTAGAACCACCAACCAAGACAATTTCATCAACCTTAGATTTGTCAATCTTGGAGTCTTTCAAGACTTTTTCAACTGGTTCCAAAGTGGATCTGAACAAGTCAGCACACAATTCTTCGAATCTAGCTCTGGTGATAGAAGTGTAGAAATCAATACCTTCGTACAAGGAGTCAATTTCAATTGAGGTTTGAGCAGATGAAGACAAAGTTCTCTTTGCTCTTTCACAAGCAGTTCTTAATCTTCTTAAAGCTCTTTGGTTAGTTGAGATATCTTTCTTGTTCTTTCTCTTGAATTCTTGAATGAAAAAGTTGACTAATCTGTTATCGAAATCTTCACCACCCAAGTGAGTATCACCAGCAGTAGCTTTAACTTCAAAGATACCATCTTCAATAGATAACAAAGAAACATCGAAAGTACCACCACCCAAATCGAAAATCAAAACGTTCTTTTCAGCTTCGGATTTTTTGTCCAAACCGTAAGCAATAGCAGCGGCAGTTGGTTCATTAATGATTCTCATAACGTTTAAACCAGCAATGGTACCGGCATCTTTAGTAGCTTGTCTTTGGGAATCGTTGAAGTAAGCTGGAACAGTGACAACGGCATCTTTGACAGTAGTACCCAAGAAACCTTCAGCAGTTTCTTTCATTTTAGACAAAATCATAGATGAGATTTCTTCTGGGGAGAAAACTTTTGTTTCACCTTTGTATTCAACTTCAATCATTGGTTTAGTACCTTTGTCAATGACTTTGAATGGGAAATGTTTGATATCACCTTGGACTTCAGCATCGTCGAATTTTCTACCAATCAAACGTTTGGCATCGAAAACAGTGTTAGCTGGGTTCATAGCAGCTTGATTCTTGGCGGCATCACCAATCAATCTTTCGGTATCGGTGAAGGCGACGAAAGATGGGGTGGTTCTGTTACCTTGGTCATTAGCAATAATTTCGACTCTATCGTTAGCGAAATGAGCGACACAGGAGTAGGTTGTACCTAAATCAATACCAACAGCTTTAGACATGATCAATTGTTAGTTATAATATGAAATATTAAAAGTGGAAAGTGGAAAAGGGAAAAGGAAGAAAAAGAAGATTTTTTAAAAAAGGCAAAAAAGTGGAATCAGAGGGAATTGATATTTTTATATATGAAAAATTTTGATAGATGATAATAATCTTACATTGTGTGGACCAAATAGTAATCGTTGCAAAATTTTTTTTTCACAACTGCAATTGATAGTAGTATAGAATCTCATAGAATGCTGTAGAACATTTTATTTTTCTTTTGGGATTCTTTCTTTTTTTTGCCAGCACTTGCTAGAATGTGCTAGATGCAGGACCCCCAATTTCAAAATTTAGTGGGCGCTGCCCAATGCGGAAAAAATCAAGATATACAGTGCGCCAGCGGACCGCAGCCCGTTGACACATTACGTAATGCATCAGAGCTTACAAATTAACTAATATAACAGAGTTATCAAATATCGCCTTCTATAAGTTTATATATATATATACTATTATCATCTATATTTCTCTATAATCATCTAAAGTCAAAACATCGCCACACCCACTCTTCAACAATTCATTGATCACATCATCTTCAACATCTCTTAATATAACATGGATATGACTAATTGATCTAACACTTTGTAAACTTAACCAATTTTTAAACCAAACAATTTGATCCCATGAAATTCCTTTAGAAACAAATGTTTTTTCAAGGTATTTTTGAATGATTTTTTTAGTTTTTTGGGAAATATCTCCATGTTCACTATTTTTATCAACTGGAATTTTCAATTTTGACCAAATACAAAGATGTTTTACATTTGTATCGAAATAATATGGGAATTTGTTATATAAGATGGATAAATCTTGAGGATTATGGAATATCAAATCTTGTGGATGATCTAAAGAATATTCTTCATCCAGGGTATTATTATTATTATTATTATTATCAAATTGTTGATCTCTTAAATCCAGTTCTTTCCAATGTAATTCATGATTCAATAAATAATCATTTATATTCATGTTTGAATCTTTTAACCATTGTTTAAAATTATGATATTTCAAAGTTTGTCCACTAGATCGAGCAAATATTTCTAATTGATTTGATTTAATTATAAATTGTATATCTGACCAAGAGAAAGGATCTCCATTTTTGATTTTTGAAGGTTGTGGCATTAATTCAGATTGTTCTAGTTTGATATTGAAATGTTCGTAATATTCTTTAAACGAAGCTGGTGAAGAAGGTGGTGTATTTAATTGTAATTGTAATTCTTCCAAGATGGTAACTATTGTCATTGTCATTAATTTTTTTTTTTTTGGCGGTGGTTGTGTTGGTTGTTCAAAACTAAAACGGTTGCACGATGCGAATCCAGGCTTCTTTTTTTTTTTTTTCCCAATCGGCTGGCCCTAGCGTAGTGTTATAGAGAACAAGAGGAAATTACAAGAAACGAAATAAACATCATATTAAAATAACAATATATTATAAGAATAATTGACAGTGTTTGGGAAATATCCTAGTTATTTATACTATGTGTGAAACAAGTTTACTCATTGATGTTTTTTTAAGGTTTATGACGTTTTTTTTTTATTTTTCAATCTGGTCCCATGTTACATTTTGATTTTTTTTGCATTCTACTACAATGTTGCATTTTCGTTATCTAACTCCACAAGACCAAAAACCCCTAATTAAATAAATACCCTTGCACGTTTTTCCCCATTACTATCCCATCCGATCCATCACTTCCACAGTTTAAGCTTTTTCTTTAGTCTGTGGTTGATGGGATGAAGTGATTGTATCAACATTGCATTTTTTTCCTCCCAATATTACAGTTATTGCCATTCCTTGGTGTGGGAGGTGGGTAAAAATATTGCAAAAGAAATTCATACTTATTAACATTCTTATTTTAATTTAGCATATTCATCGTCTAATAATTTCCATCCTCATATTCCAAGTTTGTAATCTAATACTTTGTTTTATCACTGGTACAACAGGAATATTAAACGTATGGAAAAACCATAATAATTTCAAATTCAATCGTTGATCAATATATATGTCATCAATTTCCAAAATATCCGGGATCCAAATTTCATAACCATTAGGAATAGGTTCACATAAGTATCTATAAGTTTCCCTTATGAATGAAGGTACATAATAAACTTGTTGTTGATATTGATGATGATGATGATGTTGTTGTTGTTGTTGATGATTTTTCGGTAGTTTTGACGTCAATTCATCTTGTTGTTCATTATTGAAATATTGATAAAGATTTTTAATTGCATATATGTAGAATAAATTTATTATATGATCAATTGCTTCTTGTTCAGTTAGTTTGAATGATGAACTTGGATTGTTGTTGATTGTATATATGAGGATTTGACAACATTGATCTAGGTCAGATAGATTAATGGGGTATGATTTGACTATTCCTTCAAATGGATCCCTTCTGAACATAATTTGGATGGAAAATAAATAAAAATGGAAAAGAACATTTTTAATTGATTTTTGTTGAATTCTTGTTTTTAAGTGGGGTTATATTAAATATTTGTTAGATTTATTGATTTTTCTCCCCCATTTCGTTTTTATCTTCTATGATGTTCGATGTGAAGTTTATTAATTTACACCCTTTGACATGAGAGAATATTTTACTCTTTTTTTAAGATAAAGCAAATAACAGAAACGAGGTTGTTTTACAACTTTATACCCCACTCTCACCCATCACCTTATACTCAGGAGTCATTTGATTTGCTTTATAGTTTGGGTATTCTTCTTCCTCCATGGTTGGCTGCAATGTTTTTTTTTTTTTTTTGACCGTTGTTGTGAATTTTGTGTAACCCAAAGATCATCAAATCACGTGCGTCGGGATAAAAGGATATTCCTATGGGGTTTTCTTTTTTCTCTGCATGGCGAGATTGAGATTCTCTCATGATGTCAATTTTTCAGTTCCAATAATAACCCGATTCTTATCTATTATTCCAAATAACAATCAACATACATACATCTTCTTCTTCTTTTTTTGCTTTTTTATTTTTCACTCATTCATACAAAATCAATGACTGTGCATAAACTTATTATTTTAAGACATGGTGAATCACAATGGAATCATGAAAATAAATTCTGTGGTTGGATAGATATTCCATTAAGTGAAAAGGGGAAACAAGAAGCCATCTATGCTGGAGAATTAATTAAGAAGAATAATCTTGATCCAACCATATTATATACATCTAAATTGAAAAGATCAATAGAGACAGGGTTGACTATATTGGAAGTATTACATAAACCATGGGTTGATCATATAAAGACATGGAGATTAAATGAACGTCATTATGGGAAATATCAAGGTCGAGATAAACATCAAGTTTTCATTGAATTAGGGAAAGATAAAGAGAAATTCCAATATATAAGAAGAAATTATCATGGATTACCACCATTGATTGAAATTGGAAAAGATGGATCAATTGATGAAAAATATAATGATGTATTAAATAAAGATATATTACCACGTGGTGAATCATTACTGATGGTAATGGATAGATTAATACCATTTTTCAAATATGAAATATTAGATAATCAAATGATTCAATTAAATAAAACAGTATTGATAGTTACTCATGGATCAATTGTTCGAAGTTTAATTAAATATTTAAATCATGTTAGTGATGAAGATATTTCAAAAATTAATGTACCTACTGGGATTCCATTGGTTTTTGAATTAAATGATAGAGGTGAATTAATTAAACCTTATTATTATTTAGATAAAGAAAAAGCAGAAATGGGAATTGCAAAAGTTAAAATGGAAGGTCTAGAAAAGAATAAACTGACCAGTAATACTACGACAACGGCCACTGATGGGAAATTATAAATTGATTACATGAATGAATGAATGAATGTGAGGGGGAGAAGTAAGAAGAGGAGAAAAGGGGATTGTGAAGTTAGCAGATAATGACAGGTGTTAATATTGAGGATACTGCCGCAGTTACAACAATAATAATTGATCATTCTTTTATGTAGAGATAGTTCGTATTTTGATGAGATTAGGAGTAGAATTTAAGACATAGTATTATAATAGTCACGCATTTAGTATTATAATTATTTTGCATTTCCCTGTTTTTGCAATTGTCCGACGGTATACCGGATACGACTTGTACCATATGGGTGCAAGTAGTAAATCCGAATTCCCCTATTCCGTATTATTTTTCGGATATCGGAGATTAATCACCGGGAATTGTTTCATATTGTTTTTTCTCTTATCGTTTCTTTTGCTTTGTTTTCGCATCCGCCACAATTCCTGCATGGTAAACGTTGACACAGGAATATCAAAATATTAGTCATGTATCATCAATAGTGGGATACCTGTCCTTTTTCTTAATTTGCAGTAGAGAAGGGTGTCTACAGTGATGAAAGGACAGATATGTGTCTGTTGTAAACTGAACCTCTGACTAATAATTACAATGTAAACAAAAATAGAAAATATTACAACATGGATTAGCACACTGAGCAATTGAGACAGACAGCAACAAAGGATTTAACACCTAAGCAAATCGTATTTGAAACTTTGCGACTTGTTGCTTTTCAGCAGACAACATAAGAAAAAAAGAAACATAGCAATCAATCAATGAATCGGAAATAGTGTGTCATTCAATTAAAAAGTCAATGTCTAATAGTACAGACCTAATAATGAGATTGATCCGATAAGCTCAATAAATAAAGACAGCAACAAGATAGGTTGCAGAAAGAACAAAGGGACGGAGAAAAAGCAAGGTGGGATCAACACACATACATACCATTTCCTATTTCGGGATTAAAAATTTGATTATTAATTAACATTACGCACTTACTCACACATACACACAAATTTCCTTCCTTTGCTTTTCTTTTTTTTATTAACGATATGTAAGTTATAAGTTGTCGTTAATTGAGGTCATCGTAACTGCATGAAGTGTTACCAACGATCTAGAATTGTCTGGATATAGTTAGGGCCAGTTCTGTAGTAGACGGAAGAAAGAGAAACAGATATAGGGGGGGAAGGATACAAGGAGATAAGGAGATTAATCGGCTTGTGAGTTGTGATCGTATGACGAGATGGAATGAAATGAAATGAAACTCCCCGCCCGCTGTCCCCCCTCCAGCCATACGGAAAAAAAACAAAAAAAGATTATGAGGCCGCCGCAGTAAGTAAAGGAAGTATGAAAAAAAGAGGAAATGTGTACACAGAAGAGCATAGAAGGTTAAAGAATATACATATTATGGTTGTATGCAGGAGCATATTACATAAAATTCTTTTTATTATTTCTTATTCTGTGTGTACTGTGTACTACTGTGTGTAGTGCGTATTATGTAACACATCATCACTCATTTTTTTAAGTTGTTAATTCCCCTAATGTTTAATGTACACACTATATATATACTACTGGATATGAATCACAACCTACAAACTCACAAAAAAAAATATTAATTTGATACCACTTTTTCTTTCTTAATTCATATATTACACACCACACACACACACACACTTTATACACTTTTATACACCACAGGTTGTTATCAAATGACTTCATTAGCTATATTACCACAGTTGAAGAGAACTATCACAGACATCATGGACGAGGAATTATATCAATCTCCGTCGTCTCCTGTTTCTAATAATGCTTACAACAATACCCCATTTAACAACCAACCTTATAATAACACCAACGCCACTATGAATTCCCCATTAGCCACAAACTACAACTACATGTCAAGCCAAAAATCTGTAAATTCGTCTCCTAATTTATCCTTTACTACAATAAACAACCCAGTCAATAATAATTTGGGTAATTTCCTTAATATACCCGATTCATTTTTGGAACAATTAGCATCACAAGAATATATAGATCACTTGAAATCTCAACAACAACAATTACAACAGTTGCAGCAACAACAAGGTCAAGAGTTTGAAGCTTTAGATGATATATATCAACAAGATGCTCAACTACAGCCTGTAAACCCATTTAATGATTACGGGAACCCAAACTCATTTATTCGACCACAACAACTGGAATCGCAAGCACAACAACAGCAGCATCAACAACATCAGCAACAACATCAGCAACAACCGCTACCACAAAATCAACACCAGCAATTTTATAACGCTCCATTACCACTGGCATTCCCCACTAGAAGAAGAAGAAAAATCACTTTATTGAATGATGGTGAAGATATTGGTGTATCTTCAAACAGAAAGAAACATTTTGACGAAGATTACTTGTTGAATAATCCAGACATTTCACCTGGTCAACTCATTTACCAAAATGAATTGGATTCTTCTTTAATCATCCCACCAAACAGTAACGAGTTGTTTGTATCTGAACATGAACCTACTGAGCTTACTAATGATATCATTCCAGGATATGAAAACGATTATTTGTTTTTGGATGATGATGACGAGCAAATCGAAGAAGATGTTTCTGATGATGAAGGTGACGACAACTATTTCCAAGTTGACGAAGATTTTGATGACTATATGATGAGCAATTCTAATTATGATGAATACCCAGCATTTGATGACTACATCAACAATACCACCAACACCAATGTTAATGCCAACACCACCAACACTGAAAGTATCAGTAATGTCAGCAGTGAAGCAGGAGAAGTATTTGATCAACCAAGAGAGGTTTCTCCTTCTGTCATTTCACCACCTTCACAAGAATTTGATGATATGGTTATTGATGATGAAGATCACAAGCATGTAATCAAACAAGAGGATCATCATCAAAGAGGAGGAGGAGATGATGTTGAACCAGCAACCATGGTCAAGAAAGAAGCCAAGAGTTCTAAAAAGCATTCACATACAATATCTGGTGCTGAAATCACAGCTAATAATCCAAATCATCAATGTAATTTGATTAATCCAAGTACTGGTGAACCATGTAACAAGCAATTTTCTCGTCCGTATGATTTAATCAGACATCAAGATACAATACATGCATCAATGAAGAAAATTTTCCGATGTGTGATATGTGAAGGAAGATTGAATGGAGGACCAGGTAATGGTAAGGATAAGACGTTTTCAAGAGGTGATGCATTATCTAGACATATCAAGATCAAACATGGTTTAGTTGGTCAAGATGCTTTAGATTTAATCAATGAAGCTAAAGCTAATGTTGAATATATTCCAGTATAAATATATTATTGCTCATCTTTTCAATTTTTTTTTTAATTAATTATACACATATTTTTTTGGGGGGTTACTTCTGTTTTTTATTTTTTCAGTTTTTATATTATTTTGTTATTTCGGGTTTTAATTATTACATATATGGCGCTTTTATTTAATTTTTTATTTTGGTTTGGTTTGAATTTTATTTAACCCTTTTTATTATCATTTATACATATCTACCTATCTACCTATCTATATATAGTCTCATATCCATTTAAATACATGTACATAGTATTATTATAATGATGCTGTGTAAGTCTATTTATCTATTTCTATATCTTTCTAATTGAATACATATTATATAAATATCAATTTTTTTTTTTTTTGGTATACTTTCCCTGTAGTTTACTATGCCATGGTGGATGATCTAGACCTTGGAGAAGTTACCTTTTGATTATTTTGCAAAGGGGCTTTGCCTTCTTCCAACTCATCCAATTCTATATCTGATAAAGAAACCAAATCATGAACTATTTCATCAATCAGTTGATCTCGAGCATGAGTTTGATGATTATTCCTTGAAGTATTAGTAATATTCGATTTGTTATTATTTTCCAATTTAAAATATTTAAATTGTAAATATTGGAAAGCAATATAAATATCAAGACTCATTTGAAATAAACCAGCAACGATGAAAATAATCAGTATATTATCAGTTCCAAATAACAAATAAGAAATTTTAGTACAATCTCCACCTAACCAACTTAATAATAATATAATTTTAAAATTTTTCACCAGTTTTAATCTATTTAATAATAATATTTGAGGTAAAGGTAATAAACTTTCAATTAATAATCCTAAAATACCAATGAAATTAGCAAAAGTTGAATTATCTTTAAATATGAAAGTTAACCCTCCGAAAACAACAGTAAATTCAAAAATAAACAACCAATATTTATCTTGTTGTTTCCATTGCCAAAATAACAATGGTCGTCTATAATAAACATCAAATAATTTCAACCATTGATTGAAATAAGTGGATATATAACTCCATATATACATGACACCATCCAATGACATCAATTCTACGGAATGAGCCCAATTCCCTGTCCAATACAGTTGATGTTCCAACGTTGCACTGCTTAATCTTCTCGGCACCCTCATGTTTAATTCATTTTCAAGAATAGGTAATGGAGTTAATAATTCCGGATCATAATTTAAAGGACGATAATGTAAACTAACTTTTAATAATAAAGATTGAATAATTATCATGATTATAGATTGACGTAGTAGTGTTTGTTCATAAGGTGAACAAATATAATAATAAATTCTTAATATTGATGCCATGAACATTGTACAACAAATATCAATAGAAAATCCCATTGATGTTTGTCGTTTATAAATACTATAACATGTTGAACCATAGGAAAATAATGGAGTGAATGTCATGAAGATGTTGACACATCGTTGTAAATCTGGAAGATAGGCTAAATATGGTCGATATTCTTCAGGTAGAAATTTCATAATGACAAGAGGATAAAGTTGGGTGGGGGAATATTAGGTTATGGGGTGGGTGGTTAGTTAGTTGTAATGGTTGTAGTCGTTCATTTGCTGTCAATATCTCGGATTTAATTTTTTTTTTTTCTTCTTTTTGGTTTGGTTTGGTTTGGTCGCAGATGAGTTTTTATATTCTTTTGTTTTTTTCCGTTGGTTGCGCTACAAACAACAAACGGTTGCTGTCGTCCTAGACGTCACGATTCTCGTTCCGGAACGGCCAGTGATGGAATTCGGACTTAGAACTCTTACAAGGCTTATATAGTTCTGTATGGGATATATATTTAGTTGATACATATTTCTTGGTATACATATTCAGGATATCAATACGCCGTCATGAATGAAGAATTGGACGAATGGCTATGATGAGGAAGAGAGTAACCGAATCTTGGTGGCACAGCCAAATTTCTAGATTCATTATTTGTTGTTGTCGTTGTTGTTGTGGTGGTCTCTCTTGATCGTTCTTGTTGCTGCCAACTATTAATCGCTTCATCAACATCAATGAATTCACCACCATCATAAAACCGTTCTTCTTCTTCCTCATCTTCCTCTTTTGTATGATCTAGATGGTCAAGCACCGGAGGTTCGAGATTATCACGGATCCTACTTGCTCTTGATTGATTATATCTAAACCCTTTAAACAAATCACGCTGTTGTCGTTGTTGTTGCTGCTGCTGGCGTTGTTGTTGTTGGTTCTGATATTGTGAGCTTGTACCTTCGTCAAGAACCAATTGTTGCAACACTTCATTAGCATTAACAAACCTCCCATGATTCAAATCCACATCAGGAGATTGTATAATTTGTTCAATGACTCGATTTTGACTAGTACTATTATTATTACCTGATTTTTGATAACGAAACCCATTCAACATAGTCCTTTGATTTTGTTCTTCTAATGAAATAGCAAGGGCTTGTTGTATTTGACTTTCAAATTCTTCTTGTCTTTGTTCACGTTGATCACCTTCTGCATTACTAGTTATTAAACTAGGTAAAATATTATAAAATTCACCATCATCAATTTTATTAATATCCCATAAATCAATATCATCAGGTACAATTTTTAATTGAATTAATTTCTTGATTACTTTTTTTAAATTTTTAGAATTTTTAATTAATTTTTTATTTATTCTTAATATTGGTATTGAAAATCTAGGATCAAATGATATTAAATCAACTTTTTTATGTAAATGTTCACGATATGGTGGTGAATGATCCCATATATCATCATTCATATTATTAGTGTTGTTTGTGTTGTTTTCGTGATTTATTGTTGAATATTCATCTAATGGTGGTGGATCAATCAAATCCACAGGAAACATAGATGTGTCTACTCTAGTGTTCAATCGAGCAATTATAGCATTTCTAGTTTCTTGTAATCTTATTGCTTGTGTCAGTTGTGTTTGTTCAGGTCCTTGTCTTTGTTGTGGTTGTTCTTCTTGTACTTGCTGTCTTGTTGCTATGGGTTCCGTTATTGCAGACGGTGGGGTATGTGGTGATGTTGTTTCATGTCTGTTCATGTCCGTCGGATGTACTTGATCTATTACTAGATTAGGAACCAACAAAATCGGAAGACGGGAATCGGAAGTAGGTGATAAATCATTTCCTCCTCTATTTGATCTTGTAGCATTGATGACTGGTGGTGTTTTTGGAGAATTTTCAACAATTGGTTCGGTGGTGGTTCTTCTAGATTCATTAATAATTGGTTCTTCTTCTACCGGAGTGGTGGTTGTGGCTGCTTGTATTCTTACCAGACGTCTTAACTCTCTTGCTCTTCTTGCTCGTCTACTATCTCTAGCTTGACTCCCCGTACGTTCTAAAATACATGCAACTGCTTCAACTCTTCTTGTTTCGTAATACAACGGATCGTTTTCAGAACTTACTGTAGAAGATGATTCCATAGGAATAGCTGTGTGTGGTTCATTTAATGTGACACTCACTGGTGGTGGTGACGATAACTGTTGATTATTATGTAAAATTGGGTCATTAGAATCATTATTAATTTGAACCTTGGTTGTTTGCTTCTTTTTCCTTTTCTTGTCTTTTTCATTTCGTTTATTCACCGTTTCAAACCCACATGGTATTCCATCTTCATTTTCTTCATCAACGTAATCATAATGTGATCCAAAACTAGTGTCTGCTATATCATGAATAGGATAAGGTGGGTCTAAAGGAGCCTGTATCAGTGTAACATCATCAACCGGATAAGGCAATGTAGTTGAGGTTGTCATAGTCGTACTCGTCGTTGTCGTTTTCGTTGTCTGTGCATTCTTTTTATTTCTAGATTGTTTACCCTTCCTAATATCTTTCAATATTAATGATTCTCTTGATGAGGTACTATTTCTTCTATCACGATAATTCTTTCTCATTGGTCGAGTTCTAACAACTCCTCTATCTTTAGTTTGCTTTCGATTATTAATCCTAACTAATGATTCATTTGAATTCACTTTCTTCAGAAGATTATCATTACTTGAATGACTAGATGGTGATGATTGTCGTTTATTATTAATATTAGGAAAATTATTCTCATTAAAATCTTTTGGACTTTGGGAAATTTTAGGAGTAACAGTTGTTGATGATGGTGATGATGATATTGTTCTTGGAGTAGATGTTCCTGAATTACCACTACCAGCAGGTCGTAATATCCTTGTTGACTTGTATGCTATTCCTTTTGTTGAGTCCAGTGACATGATAGGGTGCTGTTGCTGTTGTTGCTGTTGTTTCGGTGGGCTTCTACGGGTTTTAGGTCTTGCTTTTGCATCTAGATCTTCCAGTTGCGGCTTTTTACCAAACAAATTCATCATTGTGGTTGAGGAGATGGTTACTTGGTGATTAATATAATGAGACTATTGGAATAGGGTATAAAAAGCTCAGAGAACTGGTCTTTGAATAATATAACGTTTAGAAAAGTGGAAGGAATCAATAAAGAGGAAAAAAATTAATACCACGACAAATTTCGGAATGGGTTTTAGAATAAAAAGAAATTGAAGTTATATTTAGATAATGGTAACAGCCAAAGTAAAAGTTTAGTAAATTGTTGTATGTACGGAATTCATATGCAAGATGAGGAATTAATTTTCCGAGTTAGGCAATTATTTAAGTTCATTGTTGTTTCCCCTATATTATTGTTTGCTTTATAATCGGAACAACAGGTAGATCGCTTCACGCCCCTCTACATGGACTTATTATTGGTTGACATCACTAATTAGATGTTAAACTGGTTCTCATCTACCTGACTGTTGACCCCTGATGAAAAAGTGTAACTCAAACTCCGTCTCTTCTTTTTCTAGTTACACATCAACTAAACTTTCCTCATCATCTTCTATTTTTTTTTTGCTCGTCCTTTTTGTTCCGTCTCGCCCTATACACTCCACTCCACACCACCACACACCACACACCACATAGATAGATCGTCGTAAATAAAATTGCGGAGGAATATCAATATGTAACATTACCACCTCGCCTCAGTTGTGTAACTATACCCGGATTGGATAAATTGTGTGACTATGCCTCTTTCTAATGAAGATCAATAGATTTATCTATGTGATTAACACAATTAACACCAACTGTTAACAATTTTGTGTATTTGTTTTAAGCTTTTTTTTTGGTTATTGGTTGTATTATTATTTTTTTGCAACTGAATATCTACACTTATCGAAGAAAAAGACCACTTACTTAGAAGTAGGTCTACTATTACTTATATATCAAGCAACATACGTTAACTGTTTTATAAAAGTGGTTCCAGTATATTGGTAGATTTAGGAAACACTTGTACGTCCAATCCAAGAGAGAAATGAAAAGTTTGAAACTGCCAAACCTAGATAAATCGATACTCATCAATTCAAGTCTCACATAGGTCATATTCAAGTCAAATTGAACCTTGGAAATTCTCAGAGACTCTTAGTACTACAACAAATTACCCTAGTTTCTTACGTTCCGAAAGGATTGAATATGTATTTATTTTGATAAACAATAAATATAAAACCAATTGAGCAATTGACAAAAAAAAACCCATCATTCACCTCAATTGTTCAATTATATATAAAAAAAAAACAACATTTCGATTCGTTAATATCACATCAACAGCATCAATAGGTGTGTGATGTAATTGTTGGTTGTTCTTGTTTGAAAGTGCGGCATGACAATTATTTGGAGTTTGTTACATCGTCCAATTTCTTTTCCAATTGATCAATGGTTTCTTGTTGTTGTTGTAATTTTTCCTTCAATTTCTTCAATTGAGCAGCTTCTTGTTTCTTAATGTAAACATTTTCTTGAGCTCTTTCCTTTTCAGAGAAAGCATCTTTGGATTGAGGAATTGCACCTTCGGTCAAAGCAATTCTGGTGGTGGAAAAAAGTCTGACACCTCTGACTGATGATCTAGTGATTTGGGATAACATGATTATATTAAAATTAGGGATTAATGGTAATAACAATTAGTGGTGAATAGAAAAAGGGGGAGAAAGAAAGAAAGAAGAAAACTCCTTGTTTTTATGTTGAACAGAGAGAAGCAAAAGAAAAAAAAAAATAAAAACTGTCGATTGAGAGAAGAAAATCAGTGACTGGCGGGAACCAGTAACAAATACTGCATACAAGTTTAACATGTTTCTATTGGTTAATTATATGGCAAAGTAATTACCAACAACTACAGAACATTGCAGTACAGTATCTTCTAACTAACTAATACATACATACAAATGATTACTAAAATTATTATTATTTTAACTATTATTTTCTTTTCCATTAAATCTATTTACAGTGAAAAAGGTATGTGTATGTCTGTGCAAATATGACCATATATGAACCCAGTAATTGCTTGTTTTACATATGTCTGATAGGTAAATATCTAGCATGTCTATGTTTCGAAGATAACAAACCCAAACCTCTTGCAGTCTTAATGGCATTGGCTAGCCTCATTTGGTTTTTAGGACTACACCCAGTCTGTTGACGAGGCAATATTTGACCTGTGGAACTTAAATATCTGGACAAAAGTTCTGGCATCAAGTATAAATTCTTTGGATCAATCCCCGATTGTGTAAATGGATCTTGTAATTTGAATTTTTTACTGGCTTCTGCATCTACTTGAATTCTTGACATACTGAAATCATATGGTGTATAAGTAGTTCCTGGTTCGAAATGTGTTTGATAACGAGGATGAATTTGGATAGGAGGTTCGGACGAAGAAGATTCCTTCGTGATATTATACAAACTCTCATTTAAATCCGGCTGTGTTGATGATCCTGGTGCATATGAGTCACCCCATGATTTGTCACTTTTCATTGATTCTATATCCATCTGGTTGTTCTCTCCCGAAGAAAAAGTATTAGTGGATGAGGCATTTGCATTAGATCTGACATTTGTGAATGAAAAAAGTCGTATAGAATTACCAGTCACGATCTTTTTACTGGCCCCCCTTATAGATGCAATCATGTTATGTGGATATGTCTACCAATGATTAAAATATAGAGTCAATTCAATTCAATCCCACCACGAAAATTTTTCTTTTTTCCAGTTGATAGGTTTTGTTAGAGGGTCGTGCAACAGGAAACATTTTTCTTTCAGGCTCTGTCACGTTCTTCTGGCACTGAGGAGGCCGGGACAGGAAGGAAGGAAGGAAGAGGAAATTCTGTCTAAGATTAATTTCATCGCCGTTTTTTACAGAAATTTTTATTTATTTTATCGATTACAAATTAATACTAATTTTTTGTTTAAAACAAGACAGAACAACTAACTACTCACAAGTGATAGTCATCACATACTGTCAAGCAATTCTTCAACCAGTACTGTTTATACATCGTTTTCACAAGACTACAGTACCCTTTTTTTTTTATAGAAGAGAAAATTTTTTAACATTAGTTGGAATCAAAGTGTGTTTGTTGCCGTGGCAAAGAGATAAAGCTTTTCCTCAAACACTTTTTTTTTTGAATTTATTTATTTTGCATATTCTTACCTTGTAATAGTTTGATATATTATACTGTTTATAATGGGGGAAAGAGGTCCAGATCAGTGGTTAGAAAAAGTAAAACAATGTGCTTCATTATCAGAATCTGATATGAAACAACTATGTGAGTTGGTGAAAGAATTATTGATGGAAGAATCAAATATCCAACCCGTACAATCTCCAGTGACTGTTTGTGGTGACATTCACGGACAATTTCATGATCTATTAGAGTTATTTAGAACTGCAGGAGGAATACCTACTGATGACAACCAAACTAATTTTATCTTTTTAGGAGATTATGTGGATCGTGGTTATTTCTCATTGGAAACATTTACCTTACTAATGATCTTGAAAGTTAAATACCCACATAGAATCACATTGGTTAGAGGAAATCATGAATCAAGACAAATCACACAAGTTTATGGTTTTTATGAAGAATGTTTGAATAAATACGGATCAACTACGGTGTGGAAATATTGTTGTCAAGTTTTCGATTTTCTAACTTTAGCAGCTATTATAGACGGTAAAATCTTGTGTGTTCATGGTGGGTTATCTCCGGAAATAAGAATGTTGGATCAAATTAGAGTATTATCTAGAGCCCAAGAAGTTCCACATGAAGGAGGCTTTTGTGATTTAGTGTGGTCAGATCCTGATAATATAGATACTTGGGCAGTTTCACCTAGAGGAGCTGGTTGGTTGTTTGGATCAAAAGTATCACGAGAATTCAATCATATCAACAACTTGCAATTAATTGCAAGAGCACATCAATTGGTCATGGAGGGATTCCGTTATCATTTCAAAGAACAAGATGTTGTCACAGTTTGGTCTGCGCCAAATTATTGTTATAGATGTGGAAATGTTGCAAGTGTCATGCAAGTGAAAGAAGATTTAGTGCCTAAATTCGACATATTCAGTGCTGTCCAAGATGGTGATGTGGCACTCAAAAACAATTCCAACAAACAACAAAGAAGTGATTATTTCTTGTAACGAGTGACTAATGACTGATGCCCCCTTCTTACGATTTTTAAACACTTTTTTTTTTACACATACACTATAATTATAGAACAAGAAATGGACAACAACATGTTTTTTTCGAAGAAAGAAGAAGAGAGAACGAGTAAGGGATTAGAGTTTGATAGTGGTTTGTTCTTATAAACGTCTTGAGTTATTTATGTTTTTATTTTGATGTTTCGTACAGTCGAAAATTTTATGTGATTTTTAATGTTTTATTCATGAAATGATTTATGATTTCTTGATATTTAGTTTGATACTTTTATTTGTTCAATGTTGGACAATCCCACCTTCTTTCCATCGTTTGTAATTTGTTTGTTTATAAATTTTAATTTAATTTATTATCTAATAATAATAATAATATACACATATATAAACCGTTTTAGAATTTATTATTTCTTACCCTTTCTTCTTTTCCTCTTTAACCCAATGATTTTCTTTACATCATCGGAAAGTCCAGAAGTTTTCTTTGGTTCCCTCGTTGATGGTGCCCTCTCTTGAGATTTTACACCACCTTTATTCATATTACCTTTCTTCTGTGACCCTTTTCTAGCAGGTTTCTTTTGCCTTTTGTCATCTCTTCCTTTTGAAAACCTTCCACGTTTTTCATCGTCCTCTTTATCATCTCTTTTTCTCTTTCTATCATTATTATTATTATTATTATTATTATCATCATCTCCTCCTTTATT
This sequence comes from Candida gigantensis, assembly GCA_030557085.1. Lineage (NCBI taxonomy): Eukaryota > Fungi > Ascomycota > Pichiomycetes > Serinales > Debaryomycetaceae > Candida > Candida gigantensis. The sequence continues at coordinate 54,069 of JAKTVG010000367.1, forward strand.
CAGGTTTCTAGCAAGCATTTCCTTTTCTCTTCTTCTTTTAACAACTTGAGCATTTTCAATGGCAAATTCAACAATCAATCTTCTTTTATTCAATCCATCTAATTCAGCCAACTTTTTCTTATCATCTGTTTCACCATCCACAATTTCTTGTGTTGTTACTTCATGGGCATTTAACCATCTTAACCCCATTAAAGCTGCCTTATGATCCCTAAATTCAATGAAACCATAACCTCTACTACGGCCAGTTTCACCAGATCCTTTAACCTCCATAATAACTTTAGATTGCTTCACAACACCCTTATGTTTAGAATTCTTTGATTTGGTAACCTCTTCTTCCTCTCCACCATTGATGGATTGTTTGAATTTGATTGATCTATTAACTTCTTCTTTAGATAATGGTTGTCTTTTTTCTTCTTTAACTTCGGTTGCAAATTGAACCACTGCTTTTCTACCTAATGCTTTCAATGCCTTTGCATTCATTGCCCTAGGTAAATTTCTTACAGCCAATCTAGTCAATGATAAATGCAATGTTGGATTTTTGTTCAATTGTTGAACTCTTAATTTATATGATTTTTCTCTTAATTCCAAATCTGTTTTTGTAATATATTGAGCTAATTTTGAATTTTCAGTGATTCTACCTTCATTCAACAAGAATAAATTACGTTTATCTTTTTCACTTGGTGCTTTACCCAATGCTTCTTTCCTCTTCAATGAGTTTCTTTCAGCTAATCTATTGGCAGAATCTCTATCAACAGCAGACGCAACGGATAATATTCTACCTTGGTATACATATGAAGGGGAAACATCATCAGCAATCAACATGGAAGTAGAAGCAACACTAGGCGCATTATCAAGACAATCTCTATATGCATCTTCTTTTAAAAATGCAACAAATGCTGACCCTTTGGATAATCCAGTTTCTTTATCAACTACTGGTAAGGCATATTTGACAGGTCCAAAAGTACTGAAATGTTCTTTTAAAGTTTCTGCATCGGCATCATATGGAATATTTCGAACAAAAATAGAATATGCTTCTTGTCTATTGCTTTTTTTTCTTGGTTCTGGAATCGATTCCTTTTCTGTTTCATCTTCAATTTCAATTTCATCGGAACTGTCTGGCTCATCGTCGGAGTTTATTTCGTTTAGTTTATCAAAATCCTCATCATCCTCATCATTAGCTGGTTCCTTATCGTTTTCTTCTTCTTCGTCATCTTCGTCATCTTCTTCAATTTTATCTTCATCGTCTTCGTCTTGTTCGGCTTCGATTTCTTCCTGCTCTTCTTCTTCATCTTCATCATCTTCATCTTCGTCTTTCAATTGCTCCCACTTCGACTTTTCAAGTGCAAAATCAACAGCAACTTCTCTCCCATCAATTTTCAAGCCTTTACATTCTTCCACTGCTTTTTCAGCAGCAGATTTCTTTTTCATAATGACAAACGCAAATCCACACATTTGACCACCTTTTTTCTTTGGAATATATGCATCAAAAACAGCACCAAATTTGTTGAATATTTTCTTCAATTCATCAGGCTTCTTACAAGACCAAGGCAAATTACGAATAATCAATCGTGCTCTTCTTTTCTCTACAGGAGTTACTGTAGATGTGGATGCAGATGCTGATACATTGTCACCTTGTTGTTTTCTATCCCTTCTCTTGGCAACATCAACTCTTAATAAACGACCTTTAAATTTTGTCTTTCTACTTTCCACTAACGCAGTTAAACAATCGTCATCTAATGTAAATGAAACAAACCCAAACCCTCTACTTTTCTTTTCGTTGTCGGTGACTATAACTGCATGTTTAACAGGGACAAATTGGGAGAAAAATTCTGACAATTCTTCAGATGTTGCATCAAACGGTATAGAACGGACAAATAATGTCTTATGATCTAACCCATCTTCTTGTAATTCTGATTTCTTTGAAACTGGTACAACTGGGGTAACCACTTCATCTTCTTTCTTAACTTCTTTCAATTCTGACATGATTTGGTTGATTTATGGAAAAATAGTAGTACTTAATGAGAAGATCATCTCAAATAATTTTTTTTTTTTTCGCTTTTCAGTTGTTTGTGTGAGCTTTGGTTTTTTTTTTTTCTCCCGCAGCAAGATTTAGCAGCAGCAACAGCTACCAATTGTCCCATCTATTTCTACAAAAGGGTTCTAATCGTATTTCATCCTCAAATAATTATGAAATATAGATTCATTACAAACATACAACTGCATGAAAGACATATATATATATATATAGATAGATAGGTTTTCCTATTTGGTGTATTTATTAGCTTCGAGCCACTTGTAGATTGTTTCGGTATCACGTTCTGCCCATTTAATCTTAGCAGAAATGATATCCAAAGATCTAGCTAAACTTTGATCATAACCTTTAGTATCTTTTGAAGCAAAGAATTTCTCAACTTCTTCCTTTTGTTTTGGTTGAGTGAAACCAGAAGTACCTAAAGTGACAATCGAACCTAACATAGATAATTGAGCAGGCCAAGTAACTTGAACTTGATCCCAATGTTCTGAGAGCCATGTCCATAATTTTTCAACACCCAATTTGTGAGCCTTCATTCCTTGCATTGGAATATAAACATCTTGTTGCTTAATAATATCAGATTGCAAAAATAAGTCAGTAACTTTGTCCAAAATTTCTGGTTGAGTAAATCTACCAAGTGATCTTAATGCAGCAATCTTTTCTTCAGATGATTGAGGATTTCTATAAATCTTGTACAATTCATCAAATGTTTTCTCGTCACCATAACGGGCATTGGTGTTGAACACAGAAGCCTTGATGTTTGGATTAATAGCTTCTTTGTCACCAGCAATAAACTTGGCAAATGCTTCTTTGGCATATGCAACAGCTTCCGGATCTTGGGAATTGGCAGCAGAAGAAAACAAAGAAGATTTCAACTGTTGTTCTGCAAATGAATCCTTGGAACTAAATTCCCACCCTATTTCTTTCAACTTTGCACCAATCAAATCTCTGGTAAAGACTCTCAATGCATCCTTGATTTTCTCATCTTCAAACATAACGGCAGCTTTGATTGATCCAATTCTTGTCAAAATTTCTTGCCAGACAACGTAATTGGTTTCTTTAGACCAAGATTTCACTAAATCTAACAAGCTTGAAGTTTCAATAAAACCAGAAGATGCTAAAGATCCAGCATCGGCTACCAACCCAACACGATCTTCGACAGAAAGTTTTCCTTCAACACCAGCTTTTCCTAATTTAGTCCAACGGGCAGGTTCATAAGCAGTTCTGTAGATTCCACTTTGATCTCCATTAATCTTGAAAAAATCATCTGAAGATGGGAGTTTGAATGTCTTTGATCTTGTTTCCAACACCAAGGATTCGTCAATTCCTTCACTAGTCTTTAATCCTAAAAATACAGGGTACAAAACTTGATCTTCTTCTTCTTTTACATCAGCTGTAACTAAGAAACGGTTTTGAGTCACCTTGATTTCTCCATTTCCAGTTTCTTCAACTTTGACAATTGGGAACCCAGTTTTCTTGGTCCAAACATCCATGACTTTGACAACATCTTTACCAGAAGCGTCACTTAATGCTTCCCATAAATCGGAGGTTTGAGTATTTCCCCATTTGTGTTTTTCCAAGTAGTTAGAGACACCTTTAATAAACACATCTTCACCTAACCATCTGGAAATCATTCTCAACAATGAAGAACCTTTTGAATAGGAAATGGCATCAAAAATTTGGTTGATTTCATCTGCTCTCTTTACAGGAACTTCAACTGGATGAGATGCTCTTAAGGCATCTAATGTCAAGGCTTGTTGTAAGGAGTCAGAGACGTAAGATTGCCAAACTTTCCACTCTGGGAACAATGTGTCACAAGCATACCACGACATCCAGGTGGCAAATCCTTCATTTAACCATAACCCGTCCCAGAATTCCATTGTAACCAAGTCACCAAACCATTGATGCGCTAATTCGTGAACAACAACCTCTGTAACTCTTTGTATAGTGTTAACATTGGAATTTTCAGCATCAATCAACAAGTCAACCACTCTGAATGTCACAAGCCCAGCATTCTCCATAGCACCGGCACTAAACTCACTAATAGCAACAAGATCTAGCTTGTCATATGGATAATTGATTCCGAATTGTTCGTCAAAAAATTTCAAAGTTTTTGCAGAAAGATCAGCAGAGTATTGTCCCAAATGTTCAGTTCCAGGAGTTGCGTAAACACGAATTGGGACTCTGTAGGAATCATTAGTTACGTATTTCAAGTCACCCACAATAAATGCCACAAGGTAGGTAGACATCAATGGAGTTGTGGTGAAACTGACTTTTTTCTTGTTACCTTCAAGTAAAGTGGTGTCTTTTTCTGGTTGATTTGACAAACATACCAAATCTTTATCTGCAATTAATGAGACTGTAAATTTTGCTTTTGCGGCAGGTTCATCATAACATGGGAAAGCCCTTCTACAATCAGTTGGCTCCATTTGAGTGGTGGCCATGTACTTGGTCTTTCCGTCTTCTTGATAAGAAGCTCTGTAAAATCCAGCCATTTTGTTATTCAATTCTCCAGTAAACTTAAGGTACAATTTAGCAAAAGACCCGGCAACCAAATGATCGTCAAATTTAAAAGTAACTGTCTGGTTGGTAGTATCAAAAGAAATATCGTTAATGGTAACATCTTCAATCTTGGCTTCATGAATTTCAATGTCAAGGATATTCAAAGTAATGTAGTTTGTTCTTTCATTGACATGGAAATCAATTGTTTCCTCACCGTTAAATTTGAAGGTTTCAAAGTTTGGTTCAATAACTAAGTCATAGTGTAATGGCTTGACATTGGTTGGTAATACTTCTCTTCCCTGATTAGCAATTGACGTGGAATTGTCGGCAATTTTGGCGTGACGACACATTGATGAATAACTAAGCTTTTGTCCTAATGGTATACAACCTGAATTCAAAATTTGTCTTTGACAAGGAAAGTAAGATGATACGTTATATGTATTTTTGTTGGGTGTGGATTTTAAGGTGTTTAGGGCGTTGGCGTTGGCGTTGGCGTTGCCATGCAAGTCGTGTATGTGCGATTTTCTTGAAAAGTGGAATTTTCTTGCTGGTATTACAACAGCGACGGCCATGCCGTACTGCGATGTGGGATTGAAGTTACAAACCCTCTTGATTGCACCTTGACGCAAGGCAAATGTTCTTGAAAAGTGCAACATCATAACAAAACCCGCTTGGTCGTGAGGCAGCTATAGATCTATAGCCAATGGATTTTACCCTTTGTTTAGTGTTGAGAGTAATAACAATTTGAATCTTTTTTTGTTGGCCTGTCGTTTTTCCCGCATTATTCAAACAGAATTGGCTACACGAGAGACAAGGGTTTCATTGAACATTCAATATTTAACTTGATGTGAACTGTTGCTTCTTGCAGTTTTCTACTATTTCATTGATATGGAAACTAATATATTGACACTGGAATCAAACACCGGACTTCAAATCACAAAACGAACAATATCCGTAAACGGTGGTCGGATTCCGTAGGAGCCATAGACTGTTCAGGAAGTGGTGAATTTTACAAGGACCTTTCAATATATTGCTTATGTAACGGTATGGGTTTGTAAAGTCAAAAGTTGTAATGGGGTTATAGGAGATACCCAGACGGTAGTCGTCACTGTAGATTTTTTGCAGCATTTTTGTTCTACTCTAGTAAAATTTTTCCTTATAAAAAACAACCAAAAAAGGTGAATAATTGAATGTCGTTTCCCAGGGGGGTTTGAATTGAAGAGGAGCCGTTTATAGGAACCGATGAACCCGATATTACAGCTAGGTTGCGACATTATACGAAAATCAAGATATTATTTAATATTGTGTAATGTTCTTACTGTTGCCATCTGATCAAATGGACAAACTTGCCTAATTTCGTCTGAATAAAAATGCCTTATATATACCTTTTGGGATGTATTGGTCAAATCACATAACCATTTCTACAACTAAATTCAAAATTTGCCATTACTCTGTTGTTTTAAAGAATCTACATAAAGACATCAGTATATATGATTTAAAGTCCTATTTCTTCTACCCTGTTCTTTGAAGTATATGAACACCGGAATTAGTTTCAATAATGTTACTGACCTCACCAACATGCAAATTAAAAGCTGCTTCTTCAAATGGAGGTTGCATTTGTCCTTTACTAAAATACCCAAGATCACCTCCTCTATCATGAGAACTACAATCACTTTCAGTGTTTGCCAATTCGCTTAATTTTGCATCACCCCCTAATATCGATTCCAAATGTTTCTTTAATATCAGTATTGATTCATCTCTTGTTCTAGTGATACCATCGGGGGATTTCCAAGACTTTGGTTTTCTGGATTGATTGTTTTTTATTAACAAATGGGAAACTCTAACTTGTCCGTCCTCATTGACTAATGGCTTGTAACCATTGCTTTTCAATTTCGAAAGGTAGGCACTTAAAACATCTTTGTCAGTACCGTATGGAGCATCCCAGGACGATTCGTTGGTTGATTGATTTAAGAAATACTCCTTGTTATGAGTACGTGACACCTTAATTGTCCAATTAGGAGGTAAACCTGTTGCTGTTGATGTTGTCATTGAGCGTGCAGATGGATGGAAGTAAATCGAAGATGACAAATCTTCAGTTTCAGTTGAACGGTTTCGTCATACGAAAAAAAAGTTCCGTCGAGCGCAGGCAAAATGCTTTCCTCCACACTGAACAAATTAAATTAGTTGAGCTCTTTAACAAAGCACACTAAAATTCAAAACACAGAGACATTCTTTATAGGTTCATGAATAAAGTAATAAAGCCACTTCGTTATTTATAAGGTAATTACTATCTGAGTTAAATAGTCATGCTTCGTGTACGATACTCAACTTTCAGATTCACAACCTAGAGAAACAAGTGGTAGCATACACTACCGAATCTACATTTACAAAAAGTCTTTCTTCAAATATATGTATAATAATAATAATAAAGAAAATTCTGTCTAAATACCTCTAGTTTTCAAAGCTTCTTGAACATGTTTAGATACTTCGTCTATTGGTTGATCACATCTAACTTTGACTACTTTTCCTTGTTTATCAAAGTAATCAACGACTGGCATGGAAGTATCAATGAAAGTTCTAAATCTCTTTTTAATACTCTCAATGTTATCATCAGTTCTACCACTGGTCTTACCTCTCTCTAATAATCTCTTTAACATGACTTGTTCCGGACATTCGAAAAACAAAGTGAATGCAGATTTGGCAATAGTATTTTCAAAAGTCAATGCTTGATCCATTTTTCTTGGAAACCCATCAACCAAATACTTTGTATGTCCAACGGCATACAATTCCTTTATAGCTTGGTTTAATAATGCAATTGTGACTTCTTGTGGGACGATTTCCCCTTCTCTAATATATTTGGCAATCAATTCACCATATTTAGAACCTGGTCTTTCTTGTTCAGCTCTCAATAAATCACCAGCAGATAAATGAACAAATCCCTTTTCTTTCACTAAAATATCTGATTGGGTACCTTTACCAGAACCAGGTCCTCCTAAAACAAATATAACTGAAATTTTACCATCGGGGAATTCGGGACCCTTGGTTGATTGAGCTGGTTCAAATGCAGCTTTAGGTGGTGCCTCCTTTTTGTATGATGAAGCAGCTATAGCTGAACCAATTGCTAAAGCACCCACAGCTACTAAAACTTTCCCAAGTGAGGAGTTTGGAGGAGGAGGTGTGTTGTTTTTCGTGGAATTGAATCGTCTAAAACATTGGGACGCAATTCTTTGTCTGGCCATAACGCCAGCCACGTTTCTACCGACAGAAATTTGTCTTGAAAACATTGTCTAATTTGATGGTCTATAATTATCGAGCTTGTGGAGGAACGAATGTTTACCTGACTAGAGGATTGTTGAAAAAAAAATGAAATGATTTTTTTCTTCTTTCAGGCGATTACAATTAACGAACCAAGCAACAATGATTTTTTTTTTGTGATCACAACCGATCTCAGATCTTACACACGATTATTACCAAGACCGAATGGACATACTTGATAAATATTGATTGTACTGTTTCTATTCAAGATTGTTTAGAATAATTTAAACTAAATTTCTACTTTACTAAGACTCATTGTCATACAAAAATATTGCAACCTATAATTGATAACTTTTGAGAATATCATCATTATACCTCAAAAATTGACCATTCAAATCTTCGGGCCATCCTTTTAATGCCAAGTTAGCATATACAGTTCCTGGTTCCTCTGGCTGTGCCAATTGCTTTTTTTCATGCAAATCTATGAACCTCTGCAACCCGTCAGCACTCATGTTTTTACCAAATTTGCTTCTGATATCTGATTGCATTTCAGTATCAACAACACCAGGGGCTATTGATATGGCTTGGATATCCTTTTCATCGGTGGCCAAAGACAAAATCAAATGATTCAAGGCAGCCTTAGAGGATCCATAAGCGTACCAGCCACTGTAAGCCTTGGTAGCAGCACCCGAAGACACAGCAATCACTCTACCATTTGTTTTCTTCAAGTGAGGTAAGCTGACTTTGATCAATTCAACAACTGAGAACAAGTTGATATCATATAACTTTTTCCAATCATCAATGGAGGTGGAGTCAATGGTGCCCACCGGATCCAAGACACCAGCATTGGCAATGATTGAATTCAATTGACCAAACTTAGAAATCGCTTGCTCAACGGCCTTTTCTGATGTTTTTGAGTCAGTTATATCACCTGTAACAATGCTCACTCTATCAGAGCCATACTTTTCTTCAAGTGACTCCAATGGAGCTTGAGTTCTTGCCACGACAACAACTTTGGAATTAGGATCTTTCAAGAGAATTTCAGCAATTGCCTTCCCAATGCCTAGTGAAAATGTTAGTAGACTTTATTAAGTAATGGATCAATATAACGTAGCATACCTCTCGAGGCACCTGTAACGATGGATACGTGTGACATAGTTGCTTTGAAGTAGATATAGAATTGAAGGAAAAATAAAATCGCAGTTTGAAAAATCTCGGATAAAAAAATGAGGTACAATTTGAGGAGAACAAACAAATTGTGGCCACAAGAGACCAATGTTCGTTATAATTCCGTGGGTACTGTTGCACCATCACAACAACACCGATAATCGGATCAACCATTAGTTATTCTTAATGATTACGGAGTTAACTTGTAATGTACATCAAACATTTATTCACTTAAAAATAATATGTATAGAGAAGATCTAAAAATGAGCAGCAGGTGAGTTATTGTGAGCACCACCATCAAGAGGGATAACAACACCATTGATATAGTTGGATTGTTTAGCACACAAGAAAACGGCCAATGCTTGGAGATCTTCCTTTACACCCAATCTTCCTCTTGGGTTAGTAGAGGTCAAAGTTTCACCAGCAGCTTCAATTAAACCATTTGCCATTTTGGATGGGAAGAAACCTGGGGCAATTGAATTGACATTGATGTGTCTTGGGGCAAATTGAACAGACAAGTTTTTACCCAAATGAGAAACAGCAGCCTTGGAAGACAAGTAACCGTAAACACCAACAACATCGTTAGTACTTAAACTGATTGTCGAAGATGTGAGGATCAATCTAGCTGGGTCTTCGGCAGTACCAGCCTTTTCCAACAATGGAGTGAACAATTTAATGGTATGGAAGACGGCAACAACATTCAAGTTAAGAACTTTCTTGACAGCAGAGACTGGATGGTCTTCTAATGGAGCACCCCAGGTGGCACCTGCGTTGGCAAGTAAGATGTCAACCTTGTCGACAACTTTAGCAGTTTCTTCATAGAATTTTTCACATTGTTCTTCAACAGCAAGGTCAGCTGGGAATGCATAAACTTCACATGATTTACCATTGTCTTTGGCTAATTTTTGCAAATATTGTTTTGATTCTTCACAAGCTTTTGCCTTTCTAGATGTAATAACCACTTTGGAAGCACCATTTAAGACAAATGCTTCGGCACAGTATAAACCTAAACCACGAGTACCACCAGTGACAACTGCGGTTTTACCATTGACATTGAAATCGACCATTTTTCAGAAAGTTAATATGTTATAGTTGTAAAGTAGATGATTGACAAAAACTTGAAGATATTGAACGAAATTAAAAAAGCAAAATGTGAAAAAGTGAGTTGTGGTGGATTATTTATAAGATCCCTTTTTTTTTGCTATCGCAATGTGCAATTTTCATCCGAAGTGAGTATGGGGTAAGGTCAATTAATTTTTTTAGTTACCGCCCGCACTAAGTCTCCGCTCCAAATCCAAAAAACAGGCCGAGGCAGATTTCTACGCGGAACAAATAACAACACATTGGTTCCTTTAGTTAAAACCAGATCTATTTAGAGTCTAGGGGTAACACAAGGCGGGTTCGTTGTTGGGGTAAACTCCGAGTTATTCAAAATCGCTACTACGTTCTGTAACAATCCTGCACAAGTCGGCTTTAGCATTAGTAAGCCAACTGGATAAAACCGGATAAATATACATAGATAAATCCGTTTTAAGATTTCGTATTTTGCAACCCTACCGAATTGCAAATGGCCCGAATTATCAGTTCTTTATAAAAGTATATGAATGTACATATTTACAAAATGACTCTTTTTTATATATCAATATCTTTTACAACAACTGAGCTTCATACAAAAATGTTTCCCCAAACATGGCTTAAAAGGATCACCCTCATTTAAATGATCATATTAGACTCCGGGTTATAGTCAAATGTCTTTAGTAGGTGATAAAATCTTTCAATGAAGGACCAGTAGTCGAACTCACAAAGAAACTTCACTATTATTGCAATTAATTTGAGCAGTCCAATAGATACAAATGCAATTAGTGATACAATGCTTTCCATAATGAATGTGACGATTTGATTAACAAATAAAAACTTCAATATTCGGTAAAGATAATGTTGAATTCTGAATGTTTGGATATAGTTAGTTTCCCTAGTCAGTACATGCTTTTGTTGTACTTCTTCTTCTTCATCATCATTTATTTCCTCTGCAAATGGAAATGGTTCCACTCTAGGGTTTTTCAATACGGACTTTTTGGGAGGTTGGATTTCGTGTGTCAAGTCTCTCATTTCAGATTCTTCAATTATGAATCCCACGGGCTCTGCCCAACTAATTCCTGGTTTACTCATGATGGTAGTCATGTATTATTGATCTCAAAATATAACTTCACTTAGAAATTGAAGCATATCTACCAGATATCTTAGAAAATCAAAAAAAAAAGAGGAAACTACAAGGAATTTAAACAAACACACCCCCAATAAAATTTCCTAATCTATAAATAAGTCATGGCTTGTAAGTGAAAATTTTTGCTTGGAAATTCTAGTGGCAACGTTTGTTGTATTACTCCTCCCTGAAACGTGTAGCAAAAAAGAAAAAGCAGTTTAACATACAAAAAAGTCCGACACCTGTTTTCAGTTGCCAAGCCTGTCTAACACACAGGAAAATGCATTTTCCGAGCAAAACACGTGATTTAATAACTGTTACAAAGTGTATTATCCGGGGTAACAACGTGACTGACCCCTATTTGAAAAAAAAAAACGTTTCGCTTTAAATCTGGTTTCTGAGTTTATTCTAAGAAAAGCAATTCATTCAGTTGCTTTTTGTACACTCCTTTTTCTAGGGTTGCGAGAATAATGCAGAGAAAATAGGAGACGAGGCTGAATCTACATGGTACATTCCGATCTGTAAACTGTGTTAACTGTAAATTGTCATATTTCCATTTCCTACTTAATTGAGATTCAACTAATGAACTAACCGGAAAACCAATTGCAAGCCTGGCACTAATGGGTTTGCCATAGAGAACCCATTTTCACCCAAATACTTGATATCTTTTCCAATGATGACTTGAGCCTTTTTCGGATGATCACCAATGTGCCAAATTTCAATCAACTGATCATTGACAATGAATAAATGATTACTTTCAAAATGAACATATTGAGCCTTGAAATAAATAATGAAATCCCGAGATGGTTTACCATGCTTGTTTATAAAAATGGCATATTCTTTATAAACTAAAAGAAACTCTTTATTATTGTTCAATTTAAACATCCCCATTGGTTTATACTTTGCATTCACCAACGTTCGGATCGTTTCAACCAGTGAGGTTTGAGAATGATTGCCTTTCTTTGTAGCATAAGGATCTGGCTTTTTCTTCTCTGCTTCAACTGGAGATGGTAATTCCGGTACTGAACTAGGAATCAATTTATCCAATGCTAAAATTTCAAATCCTTTATCGGTATGAACAGCAAATGATGAATTGAAAATTGATATTCCAAAACACTCTGCTTCAATATAGAATCTGGCATGATCTTTAAATCGACTTAAAATACCACCATGGTCAGTTTGAGGAATTGATACTTTGAAATGAATAGTACTATTTGTCTTCTTCTTTGCATAAAATAACATTTTCACATTCTT
>JAKTVG010000368.1:0-66108 GCA_030557085.1 Candida gigantensis
AACCAAACCCAAAATAATAAATACTTTTTCATTCATGTCTAATAAACCTCACAATTTGTTTAACCTTAAACAGGTTAAAAGCTAAACACACAATCCATTGTTTTCAGTTGATTGTTTTGTAAGATCCGAACCACCTGTCTAGTTAAAATAATATTATCTTCCCAAGTTTCACTACTACAACAGAAGGGTTCTGTTTTTTTTTTTTTTTTTTTTGCACAGAATTAGTTCAATTCTAGATCATCTCTCCAATCTGGATCTTTTGACTAATTTCGAGTTGCGAAATGTTTAAGAAAGAGAAGCAATAACCAAGAAAAACAAATCAAGGTACCGATTTAATCTTTTGATTGTCATTTTTTTCATTTGTTGGATGAAGGTTATGAAAATTTGTTTTCACATTTTTCAGCAACGACAATACGAAAACAAAAGCATCGTGAAACCCTATTCTATACCAACAATGGTGCGATAATTAAGATTTTTTGAGTATAGCCAGACCCTAGATGGCACAATTTTGCCCCTACTTAATTATTTATTGCCGTTGATATTGTTCAACTTTTTTGTGTAACCAGCTAACAACAATACGAATTGTTTATACCGTTTTTAAAACAAACTTAGGTTCAGTAGTAATTTACAACATCTAGACGGTCTTGTCTCTGTACGACAATAGTTAATTATAACCATAGACGTTGAAGAAAATAACCAAGCATACGTTTCTTGGTGTGGGCAGGCGACAGGGAGCTAGTGGTTTCACATTTTACTCCATCTTGCAGCTTGTGTAATTGTTTGCATTTCTTTTGCACTCTCCGGATACATCATATATAAGGTTTTGAAAAAAAGAAATGGAAGGGAAGGAAAGGGGGATAACAGGAACAGGTAGACTAGAAAAAGAAAAACCATTGATGAAAGTACCTTTTCTACGAATAAAATCAATTAAAAAATTTTCCAAAATATGAATACCTTTCTGATCCCAACTTTCTGAACCAAGAGTAGTCTTTGCATAAACGTTAACGATACCGTCTATCTAGAAATTGCATCGTCAACACCTTAACAACGATGATGACATTAAGGCTAGATTTGCGCATACTATTTTATTTTTTAATTATTTTTCAATAGTTGGCACCAACCCGCCTCTTGTTTCAATATTCCCCTTTCGATTCCAGCGTGTGACGAACGGGGGTTTAAAGTATGGTGCCACCTTACAAGCACACCATTCTACTACCATGTCTTGTACCAGAATAAAAAAAAATATATATACTGTCTGTCATTACCTATAATAATAATACAACTTTTCAAATTTCTACACTCTTTGGTTCTGCTGGTGGTTGAGTATCAACAGTAGTTTCAGAAACATCATCACCACCAGTCGTAGAATCCCCATCACCACCACCACCACTACCTGGAGCAACGCTTCCAACGGCACCTCCAAGACCACCAGCCATCATCTTTTTATAAAGAGGACATTTGGCATTGGTACGAATATGTCCATATGCTCCACAATTCTTACAACGACGTGTCCTACTCTTACCTTTCCCAATTCCTTTACCACCTATAACATACGATCCATCAGGTAACATGACTGTGTTTGCATCAATGATAGTAGCACCAGCTGCTGCAGCAGCATGGATCAGATCCTTTGGTGGTTTCTTTGCTCGGCTTTGTTTAGCACGTTTTTCCAAATTGGCTAATTTCTCTTCTAAAGCCTTTCTTCTAATCTTATTCAACTCTTTATCATTTGTAGGCAAGATTTCATCAACATCTGCATTCTTTAACAACTCATCCTCCATCTGCTTCTTACGTTTGACATATGCCCGAATCAATCGTGGATCAGTAATCGATTCCACCCTTCTTTGTACTATCCCGTTTTCATCCCTTATTCTTCGAGTGATTTTCAAAACCTGCTGCTGTGGTTGTAATTGCTGTTGTTGTTGTTCTTGTTGTTGTTGTTCTTGACGTTGTTGTTCATCTTGTTCAAATTTGCTCTTGAGATACTGCTCGTGATCCGCGGGAGGGTATTCGTTATAAATTTGCTGCAACTTTGAATCGGACCCTTCTCCATGATCAACTAATGAACTTCTCTGTGAGTACCATATTCTTTTAATTTCTTGTTCATACAACTTCTGATTATGTGCTGCAGCATTACTCTTGGGTACATTTTCCGGTGGTGGAGTAAATAATGGCTTGAATGGAGTCTTCTGTGTGGATCTCAACATGGAAAACCCTAAACCAATACCTGTTGGATCACCTTCACCATTCAATTGCAACATTGCCTTTGTTTGATTGGCAATAACAAAGTTTCTCGACAAGTTCCAAGGTGCCAATTCTTCTTCAACTTCAATTTCAGTTTCTTGTTCCTTCGATTTTTTGCCTTTCTCCTTTTCTTTTTCCTTTTGGCTTTCTTTCTTAACTTCATCTGGTGTCTCTGATTCATCTACCACCGACCCTTCCTTTTTCTCATCCTTCTTTCTCTTTGATTCTTGTTTGCTTTCGTCACCAAACAAAGTTATATTATCGTCTAATGCTTGCTGTCCATATTGCATAGTGTCCATTAATGATGAATCTTCAGGGGTTATCATTGTTCTGATTTCATCTTCTCCAGGTATAACATCATTCATGCCTCTCACTTTCCAATACCCTTGATCCTCCCCTTGTCTTTGATACTCCATAAACTCTTTCAATCGTTGTCTATTCTGCATATCACTGTGTTCAGGAAAATGTTTTGATACATCTTTCACAGATATACGTGGCATTTTAATATTGTTCATTACTCTAAGAACAATCATTTTCAATCTGTTCTTAGAAATATTTGTAACTTTTCTTGAATGTGGAGCCGGTACTTCAACAGGGAATGTGTTACCCACAGCAAAATTAAAATTAGCTGCCCTCAAATAGAATTTCTGATGTGAACCTGCACCTTGGGATTTAATTAACAAAAAATCAGTATTCTTACCCTCATGTTTAAAAATAGGTGCTCTTACCATATTATTATACAATGTTGGTACAAAATCACCTGGGGCAACTTCACCAAAATTCCAAAATGGAGATCTATCTTCAACACCTAAAATATGAGTCTCTCCAACTTGTGCCTTAGGACGAGAACTATCATTGGCTCTTTCCTTACGATAATAATTAATCAACTTTGAACCCATACCAAAATTAGACAAGATTGGTGGGTATTGTTCAGAATATTCCATAGCTACTATATTGGCAGTATCGGTGGTGGTTAAATCTGAAGTCTTGGAAAAAACTTGTTGAAGAGTCTTTCCCTTGTCTTTCTTTCTTTTCCTCAATTTCAACTTGGAAAAACTGACCAATGTACCTGGTCTGATATTGAAAACAGGACGATGAAACGAACGCATTTCCCCAGTATTAAGCTTGACCTTATAATACGGAGTCTGTAATCGTAACGCAGGGATAGAATGTTCAATGTTAAGATTACTTAATTGAGATCTTTGTTTGGTATTGTAATTCTTTCTCAATAATTCATAGTCTTTGTCGTTGGATATGTTAAATCTCATTTCCAATAGTTTTTCAGTAGTAGGAACAAGTGCCTTAGATGGTCCAGTCTTTTTGGTAGGAA
This sequence comes from Candida gigantensis, assembly GCA_030557085.1. Lineage (NCBI taxonomy): Eukaryota > Fungi > Ascomycota > Pichiomycetes > Serinales > Debaryomycetaceae > Candida > Candida gigantensis. Next base: position 3,575 of record JAKTVG010000368.1, read on the forward strand.
CAAACAATAAATTAGGATCATTCATATCAAGTTTCAATTTGTCTGGGTTTATTTGACCATTGAATATATCTTCATCGTCCTCGTCCTCGTCATCGGCAACACCTTCCTTATCTAATGGGTTGTCAAGTAACATCTCATTTATTGGCTTGATTGCAGAATATTCATCATCTCCCGCATTAATAATAGCATCATCGTTCCAATCGGTTGTGGATAAAATCAAATCCTTTGAATAATTGTCAAACTTGTCAAAATTACTCCAATCACGCTTCACATAATCTATTTCCTTGACAAATGAGTCTATCGACGATCTTTTATTTTCCAAACCTCTTATAAAATCCAAATCTGCCTGAGTTATTTCAGTGATATTTCGTTCCTTAGAAGAAACACGGACATTTCTCATTTTGAATAATTTCCTCTGGTCTACTTCAATTTCAAGGTTTAATTTGGTGGGCACTAGTGGTTTAATATACTTACTAGATGCAATAGCTGGCCTTTGATATCTAAAATACTGAGGGGAAGGGGCAAAAAATTCATGAAAGTTAAATGGTTTATTCCTCGAATATGTTGGGAAATAATGTTTAATATTTCTTTTCATTTGTTCCTTCTCAAGTCGTTTTACAACTTTCTGTAGTTTCCTCCTTTTCACTTCTCGCTTCTCTTTCTCTTCATCTAGTTTATGCTTCGAGGTGTTGTTGCTCTGATCGTCATTATCATCGTCAAATAATTCCCCTAAATCATTAAGACCATCGTTGTCCACATCCATCAAATGGTTCCCATTTCCCAAATTATTAAATAACATATCATTATTCTGTTCATGTTCGTCGTGGAAGTCATTGGACTCGCCAAAAATCGCATCAAACTGATCCTCAGCAGCTGCTTGTGCTGCTAATTCATCGTCGTCATTGTTTAAATATATTTGCCCCTCCAGTAACAATTTATTAAATTCTTCATCCTCTTTTTCATTGCCATGGTTCACCCCACTCGATATTTCTTCCATGGGTAGATCCGAATCCTCTTCATCTGCCAATTCATCAATATCTTCGTAATCTATGGCATCATCGGCATGAACAGTTTTCTTCTCTGAGAATATGGAGTTTATTATTCGGTCGTCGGGCACATCTGTGCTAGTTGTGTATTGGTTGAATACCTTCTCTTCATCTTGATTTTCTGTTTTATTTAGGTTTCCCACACTCTCTGGCATCGTTGTAGACTATGTGATTATGAACTGTGACAACGTTAAAGCCTAGTTTAAATGCTGTAGGTGTTGTTGTATAATTGAATTGTTGTGGATGGTTTTTTTTTTTTCCCCTTACAAAACTATTTTGTTTTTGTTGGTTTTTGGTTCGAGTTGTTTTTCTCGGTTTCCATAGTTGTGAGAAGTAACAAGTACTACACTCTAGTTACTACTAATAGGGAAACAATCTCTAAATGACGTTGGAAGATTTAAAAGTACAAAGGGGGGAAAAGAAGATTGTGATATGTTTATTGTCAGGAGTTCAATCAAGCGTTAATTACGTCACAAACGATTCTGTTTCCTTATACATCATCACGAACGGCAAAGTATATAAACAATACATTCAAAATCTAATCAAAAATCACAATGACGTAGCGATTGTCATCCAATATGGAAATATAGAAGATGTTATGGTTTACTTTAGGTTCTTGTACCATGCCAACTCATCAGAGTTTACAATGAACTTCCGAGTTTTTCTCACCTATAATTCAGCCCAAATTGAAAAACTACAACTTTCTCCAGATTTCATATGCATACAACAATTAGTTCGTTATATCAGTTTAAAGCATGGTGCCAATATTCTATCGTTACAAAATATTTCAGAATCAGTGACCACCATAGATCATATCACGGAATTGCTACAACTAATAACCACCATCACTGTGAAACCAATATTTGAAACAATCTCGGAAAGAATCAATAATTTGCAAATCAATTTATACATACCTCATTCATGGGACTCGTGGAATAAGATAGTAGTACAAGGGAAGTCTATAGTATTGCCAAATACAGACCAAATAATACGAAATGAATCAAGATTGGAGGCTTTAGATGACAAATATGAAAAATTCTTGAATCATGAATGCAAAGCAAAGGAAATTTTGCATGATTTTCAATTGGTCAAGTCTACAACTATTAATGGTAATTCTCATTATGATATAACGTCATTAAGTGACATGTTGAGAGAAATAGTTCAACCATCAGTTGTAGAATAGATAACTAACAGATCATAAGGGCGTGCGAGGTGACAAATATTGTTAGTAAACCCAGCCCCAGCACGAGCTTGTTGCTCGCAAAAAAAAAATTGAAGCAACCAGAGAAAGAAGGAGTAGAACGAACATTGATGCAACTTGTAACCAAAAAAAAAAAAAGGAGCAAAATTCTCTAGACCTTGAATCCGACAATAACAACTAATTAGATTACATATATATGATATCAGAGTCCATATTGTATTAGTTTTGAAACATTCTTTTATATTTAATTTTAAACTTCCCTTTTTCCCCCCCCTTCTCCCTTCCGAAAATGAAAAGTGAAATTGAAGTTGATGATCCATTGAGTACAAGCACTGCACGTTTATCTATTTGTCAAGCGGATATGGAGGAATTGGGAGATAAAAATCCACGATTGGATGTGAGAGAATTGTTGAATAAGGAAGATAACTCAGGAAGACGTGATTCCGCTGTTTCCTTGAACTCATTTGTTGAAGATGAGCAGCAACTGCAACAACAACAACAACTGCCAAAGAAAGAGAAAGCCAGTAAGAGAAGAAGATCCTCAGCTCAATCGTTCAACCCTAATCAACAACCACCCAAAAGAGAAAAAATCCATAAGAGAAAATTGAAGAAATTGTTGGAACCACCAAGTATTGAATTGAAGCTTGATCAAGACAAAGATAAAGATAAAAATGAAAAAGATCACGATGGTGAAAGTAAGAGATTCCCATTCCGTAACTTGAGGCTGTTGATTTTGCATGTGTTTAATGCAAACCCAGGAACCCGTCCTGGTTGGTGTAATGTCAATCACGCTGAAAAAATCCCAACAGTATGTGTCTGTTTGGTACCCGGATTTCAATTGGGGTCAGCATCAGAAGAGTCTAACGAGTCTCAACAGAAGTTATCATTGTCAACATTGGAAAGAATTGAAGAATTGCCATTTATTTTCGATAATTTTTCAACTGGTATACAGACTTCATCACCTGGTACAAAAGATTCCATTCACCTGTCTTTACAAACCATTACAAATGTGCCATTGAGCAAGAAAGAAAAGAATGCGCTTTTAGAAAAGCTGAAGAGAGATAAAATTACTATTCGAGATTTGGTGTTGACAAAGCAACAAATGGAAATGTATGATTACCCTACAGAATTACTTGGTGAGGATTGGAAAGAAACCCAATACCAGAGTCGTGAAGGTAGTTCAAATGATTCTCGAATTTTTGCATTGGATTGTGAATTTTGTAAAGCTGGGAACATTCATGTTTTAACTCGAATTTCGTTGATTAATTTTGATGGAGATATTGTATTTGACGAATTGGTAAAACCAGCTGAAGAAATCACAGATTATGTTACTAAATATTCAGGGATCACTGAAGAATTACTAGAAGGAGTGGAAACCACAATTGAAGATGTTCAAAATTTATTCCTTGAAAATGTTTTCAGTCAAGATATGTTAGTTGGACATTCGTTAGATTCTGATTTGAGAGTCATGAAAATCAAACACAGTAATGTTGTGGATACTTCTATTATTTTTGAACATAACCGAGGTCCGCCAAGTAAACCATCTTTGAAATCTCTTGCGCTGAAGCATTTACAACGAGAGATCCAACTTGGAGAAAACAGTGGTAAGGGACATTCTCCAGTGGAAGATGCCAAGGCGTGTTTGGATTTGGTGAAATTGAAGATCACTCAAGGTAAATTGTTTGGAATGAATTTTGGTGATATTTCAATTTTTGAACGTTTAGCTAAAAACCCGAGGTTTAGTTCTGAATTCAAATCGCTTTGGGTGGGATATTTCCCTAGCCGAGATAAATCAATTCCTGAATGTAATTTAACTAAATTGAATTCAAAGAATGATAATGAAGTAGTTGAGAGTTTTACAAGAGAGATCCCATCCAAGAACTTGGCCGTTGTTAGTTTAAGAGATTTAGAATTCAACTCCAAATGGGGAACTCCACCTGAATATTATAATGGAGATTTGGATTATGATCAAAAGGCAGCGTACAAAAGAACAAATGAACGACTTGAAAAAATATATGAATCTTTGCCTGATTATTCATTATTCGTTTGTTATTCTCAACTGGGAGATCCTCGTGAGATGTATGAATTACAAACTGTTCGACGCAATTTCCAAAGAATGGAAAAAGAGGGTGTTGATATAACAAAGTTGCCTGAAGAGGAAATGTGGACATTTACTAAATCGGAAAAGCTGATTGAAAAAACAACTTTAGCTAGAGAATCGTTGGTTTTTATGAAGTTGAAATCTCCATCTCAATCAAGCACTCCTGATGTAGAAGCAAGTAGTGTAATATCATAGATTTGTAATAATACTAGTGTAATAATATACACATTTTAAAACTAAAATACAAACAAGAACAAAACCCAACCTTCTCTTAACTGGTGTTTTCTTTTTTATTAAAATTGATTGTCATCTTTATCAAATTTAATTGCCTCTCCAAATTCTTTAACTGCTTCTTCTTTTTTAATTGGATTTTGCGGTTCACTAGGTCCATCATCTTCAACATTGACAATAGCTTCTGAAAAATATTTCCATTTCGACAAATCTAAAACATCATTGGAATCAAAAATGTTATTATTTTGCTTATGATTTAAATTGGTCTTATGCCAACCTTTCAATTTAATACTATCGCTTATAACCGGTGTGGATTCTTCGCCCAATTTAGACTGAGGAGCAGTAGCAGCAACAACACCAGCCCCACCACTTGTACTCACACTTCCACTAGTTCCGGAAGTTGATGGAGGTTGATTGTTGGTCAAGTTTGGCAAATACCAATCGTTTACCCACGTGACTGTCTCACCTAGTTGTTCATGGAATTGTATTTTGTGTGGAAGTATGTGTTGTGATTGTTGTTGATGTGATGAAGACACCGGTGTTTGAGTGCCACTTTGAGAAAACATTGTGGAGAAACAGAATTGAGAGAAATGTGTGTTGCAAAGAACCGGACCTAACCAGTGTTGTTGATATTTTCGTTGAGGAGGGAGGGGAGTAGTTGATAAGAGATAAATTGAAGTTGAATCTTAGGAGGAGGAGAAATAGATGATAGATTAGATCGATTTTTTCTACATTGACATTTGTTGAACCTCCAGCTCTGGTTGGAAGACTATAATACTACTATTATAAGATTCAGTTTTTCTTATGTGTATGTATGTATGTATGTATGTCCGTCTGTTTCCGCCTTGTAGATCTTTTGTGCGTGTTCCTGTATATACTCAACACCTACTTTTCTACTCTACACATTTTGATCATTTTACAGTGTATCAAACACGACCCCATTGTGTGGTTGTGATAGTCAAAGGGCGATAATTGAATGTGTATTCCTAGGAGTACATTCAGAAAGGACAAGTGTAAGAATAAAACAATGCTGGTGTGTAGACACTTATCTCTTGTTTGTGATTAATTGCAGGAGGCCAATATTTAGTCAAACGCAACCTGCAAAGGAAGGAAGTGTTGAATTTCAGTGTAGGTGTTATCATGGGGGGCACAGGTCGTGTGTGATGCACAGTTTTGCTTAGTTGAATTTGAATTTCCTTATTTCTCTCTCTCTTTCAGTAGTTTTACTCCTTTGAGTTTGTTAGCAGCACAATGGCGTCGACCTCAATTGGCAAGGAGGAAAACCAATTGCAAGGAAGAAAGAAACAGAAAAAAATTTTCTCCCTTTTTTCGAACCAGGACAACTTTTTTACATTTATCTACCAACCAACAACAAGATTAATTCACCTTTTGAATATATATATACACTATTTACTACATCCCAGTACAAATAGATCTATCTATCTTAACAAGAATCAAGAATCAAAAGAAAAAGTTTTCTATATTCATCAATTTTTGAAACATTTTGTAAACAATTTACCAGAGTATATTAGGTTTCAACAAGAATTTAATTTTTTACAACACTCAATTATACCAACCATTTTATTATTATCAATTCATCATCTAAACTGGTTTTAAATCACAATCTTTAACGGTTTTTTCCCTCATCAAATACATACATTATATACACATTATTATAACAATATGACGGACAACAATTGGAAACAGAACTTAAACCTCCCACCAAAAGATACTAGGCCACAAACTGAAGATGTGTTAAACACAAAGGGTAAATCATTTGAAGATTTTAATTTGAAACGAGAATTGTTAATGGGGATATTTGAAGCTGGATTTGAGAAACCATCGCCCATTCAAGAGGAATCTATTCCAATGGCATTAGCTGGTAGAGATATACTTGCTAGAGCTAAAAATGGTACTGGTAAGACAGCATCATTTATCATTCCTTGTTTGCAGATGGTGAAGCCTAAATTAAACAAGGTACAGGCGTTGATATTAGTCCCAACCAGAGAATTGGCATTGCAAACTTCACAAGTGGTTAGAACATTGGGTAAACATGTGGGTACCCAATGTATGGTCACCACTGGTGGTACCTCATTAAGAGACGATATCGTCAGATTACACGACCCTGTTCATATATTAGTTGGTACCCCTGGTAGGGTATTGGATTTGGCAGCTAGAAAAGTTGTTGATTTATCTGAATGTCCTCTTTTTGTTATGGACGAAGCGGATAAGATGTTGTCAAGAGAATTCAAAGGTATCATTGAACAAATTTTAGAATTCTTCCCAAGTAATAGACAAGCATTGTTATTTTCTGCTACTTTCCCTCTTGCTGTCAAATCGTTTATGGACCAACATTTATCAAAACCATATGAAATCAATTTAATGGATGAATTAACTTTAAAAGGTATTTCCCAATTTTACGCTTTTGTTGAAGAAAAACAAAAGTTGCATTGTTTAAACACATTGTTTAGCAAATTACAAATTAACCAATCGATTATTTTCTGTAATTCTACCAATAGAGTGGAATTGTTAGCTAAAAAAATTACCGAGTTAGGATATTCTTGTTATTATTCCCATGCCAAGATGCCTCAACAAGCAAGAAATAAAGTTTTCCATGAATTTAGACAAGGTAAGGTTAGAAATTTGGTTTGTTCTGATTTGTTGACCAGAGGTATCGATATCCAAGCAGTCAATGTGGTGATCAATTTTGATTTCCCAAAGACTGCTGAGACTTATTTGCACAGAATTGGTCGTTCTGGTAGATTTGGTCATTTAGGTTTGGCCATTAATTTAATGAGTTGGAATGATCGTTACTCGTTGTACAAGATTGAACAAGAATTGGGTACCGAAATCAAGCCAATCCCTGCTACCATTGACAAATCATTGTACGTGGCTGAAAATTCCGATGCTGTTCCAAGACCATTTAGACTTGATGAATTGCCAAAGGGAAATGCCACGGTTCATGGTAAAGGCTATGAATACAAAGGTCAACCAGTGAAAGACTCTGAAGACGGAAAGACAGAGAACCAACCACAACAACAACAACAGCCACAACCACAATCAGCTTCACCGGCTCAAGGAGGTCCACAACTACAACAACAACCACAACAAGCTCAGCAAGCACAACAACAACCACATCCTCCTCAAGGGCAACAATTTCCTCCACATCCAAACGCACAACTTCCACCACATGCACAACAACAATTCCATCAACCAGGAGTTATTCCTCCACAACAATTCAATGGATATCCACCATTCCAACAATATCCTCCTCAGTTTGCCGCATATGCAGGCCAACCTCCACAAGCACAACCTCCTACTCAACAATATTAGAACTTCAAAAAGTGCCATTTAATGATTTATGCAATATTTTGTTTTTATTTTTATTTTTGTTTTGTTTTGTTTTGTTATTTTTCTTCATACCACTGTTGAACAATTAATTAACTTTGATCCTGTATTTTTGTTGTACCATAGTTAATTTGTTTTTGTTTTTGTTTTTTATTTTTGATTGCTTTTGTTTATTATTTGATTGATTCATTTTTAGATGAATTATATGTGAAATTAGTTGTTTGACAGAGTATTTTTATTATTATTATTAATTTGGGAAGAGAATATTGAATAGAATTTGATTTGGAGAGGGGTGGAGAGAATAGTTATGATGAATGAATGAAATCCTTTATGATGTTTGATGATAGAGGAGATAAAACAAGTGTTTTTGTTATACAAATATTAGTATCTACATTTTGCTTTGAGTGATTAGGATTGAATATGGATAGAAGAAGAACCTTGATACTAAATAAGAAAGAAAAAACTGCAAAAAAATTGAAAAAAAATTTAAAAAAACCCCCAAAAAAATTGAAAAAAAAAATTGAGCTTTTTTTTTTTTTTCCAAAATAGAAGAGACGGATTATGTATATAGAGATTTATTGAATTGTTTTATAGTTGAAATACAAGAAGTCTTTTATGTTTTGAAATATGGATTAAGGTTGATATTATTGGAAGATGAAAGTTGAAGATCATCTTGAGAGAGATCCATTCTAAATGACACAAAATCGTCCATGCAATGACAGCAATCAGTAACAAATTCCGTGCATTTAAGATGGGATTTGACTCTGGTTTGAGATGATCAAGTTCTTGATGGAGAAGTACTACTAGTTTCTGGTTGTTCATTTTATAACGTAACATTTTCCCTTCAGTAATATAAACCTTACATTTCCTTTTCCATGATTGGAATGAAGAATCTGTGAATAAATTTCTTAGTCATCTGAGTAATGTTGTATTATTTGTTGAAAAATTCTTTGCCAATCTCTTTCTTACAATTTTGCCTCTTCTTCTTCATCTTTTTACTCTGCGCAAGAAGAGAAGAGAAAATTTTTTTTTTTTTTTTTCTGTCCCGATTACTGGTGCAACTTATTTTTCTCCATACAATTTAATTAATCTCTTTCTTTTACTTGTCTTTCTTTCTTAAGATTTCAGATCTTCATTACCAAACCAAAAAACTACAAACAAAAATAACTATGTGTGGTATATTAGGAGTTGTATTAGCCGAGCAAAATTTAAATGTTGCCCCTGAATTATTCGAAGGAGCAATGTTTTTACAACATAGAGGACAAGATGCCGCAGGTATTGCAACTTGTGGGTCCAAAGGTAGACTTTATCAATGTAAAGGTAATGGTATGGCCCGTGATGTGTTCACCCAACAAAGAATGAACAATTTGGTGGGGAACTATGGGATCTGTCATTTACGATACCCTACTGCTGGGTCAAGTGCTGGAAGTGAAGCACAACCTTTTTATGTCAATTCTCCATATGGGATAACTTTAAGTCATAATGGGAATTTAGTTAATTCTATTGAATTAAGAAAACATTTGGATGAAGTTGTACATCGTCATATCAATACTGATTCCGATTCTGAATTATTGTTGAATGTTTTCGCTGCTGAATTAGATGAGTTCAATAAACTGAGAGTTAATAATGCTGATTTGTTCGCTGCATTGAAGAGAACAATGGATAAGATTAGAGGTGCATATGCTTGTATTGCCATGTTGGCAGGGTATGGGATAATGGGGTTCCGTGACCCAAATGGGATCAGACCTTTATTATTTGGTGAGAGAATAAATCCAAAAAATGGTTCTAAAGATTATATGTTAGCTTCTGAATCAGTTGTTTTAAAAGCTCATGGATTTAAAAATTTTAAAGATGTGAAACCTGGTGAAGCGGTAATTATTACCAAGACAGGAGAATATGAATTCAAACAAATTGTTGATCCGAAACTTTTCGCCCCTGATATTTTCGAATATGTTTATTTTGCAAGACCAGATAGTGTATTGGATGGTGTATCTGTATATAGATCAAGAATTGAAATGGGGGAAAAATTAGCTGGAAAAATTGAAAAAGTCATGTCTAGTGATGATATTGATGTTGTTATCCCTGTCCCAGATACCGCCAGAACAAGTGCTTTCCAATGTGCCGTTGCCTTGAATAAACCATTCCGTGAAGGGTTTGTGAAAAATAGATACATTGGAAGAACTTTCATCATGCCTAATCAACAAGAAAGAAGATCATCAGTGAGAAGAAAATTGAATGCTATGGATTCTGAATTCGAAGGTAAAAATGTTTTATTGGTTGATGATTCAATTGTTAGAGGTACTACTTCAAAAGAAATTGTAGCTATGGCTAAAGAAGCCGGTGCCAAAAAAGTTTTCTTTGCATCGTGTGCTCCACCAATCAGATTCAATCATATTTATGGTATTGATTTGGCCGATACCAAAGCATTAGTTGGATTCAATCGTAGTGAAGAAGAAATCGCTCAAGTTATAGGAGCTGATAAAGTCATATATCAAGATTTGGCCGATTTGGAAGAATGTTGTAAATCAGATTCAATCAAAAATTTCGAAGTTGGTGTTTTCACTGGTCAATATATAACTGGAGTTGAAGATAATTATTTACAAGAATTGGAAAAAATAAGAGCTCAAAATCAAAGATTACAACAAAATAAATTGAAAGGTTTATCGGTAGATGCATGTATTGATAATTGTGATTTAATTGATGTTAAAGCAGAAGTAGATATTAGTATCTACAATAGAGGTGACTATGCTGAATAAAAAATCACCCCCTCCCAAACAAAAAAAAAGACATGTATGGACAATAAATCATATGTAATTATGTTATAGAGTAGAATGAATAATATTGGTTATAGGGCCAATCATTGTAGCAAACAACAAACCAAACCAACCTCCATTTTATAATATAACGGCTAAAGGAAAAAAGTTTTTCCTCTCCAGGTGGCTGATGATGATGATGAACGATTTGATCTTTTTGTTCAACAAAGCAAACACCGCAAGGCTTATATCATTGAAAAACTCCTTGGCGAATAGGGGAAGGAAAGAGATTTAGGAACAAGTTGAACTGAAGACGCGTTTTTTGTTCTCTACCATGAAAGTTTAAAACGAAAAATATAGTGAACAAAGAAATCTAGAAATACATAAAGTATAATTTGTCGATAAGGGGATAATACAACCAAATTTTTGTATTGTTGTTATTCTGATTATTGTGGAATGAAGCTAAAATTGCACAAAGTGGTAGTTCAACTCTTCTACTCTCTCAATTTGTCTTTTATTACCGATAAAGCAGGGAGAGAAACGTTGAGAAATTTTTCAAGGGGAGATGGAATTTTAAACATTTGGTCCCACATGATAAGAATAAGAAAAGTATATTATGGTGTATGGTGTATGGTGTATTTAGATTCTAAAGCAGATGAAATTTTGACAAATTAAGATAGATGCATGAAAAATCAAGGTTTACTTTAGTCAATTTATTCAACAAAAACAATAGTCAAGTTAGGGGGAGCTGAGGCTTAAGTTGTTGGTGTAGATTACAATCTTGAGTTACAGTTTATCTAAATTTTTTTGATTAACAAGGAAGGTAGTGCATACAAGATAGGCTTTGCGGTAGGCACACGACGCAAACACGCTTCTAAAAAAAACCCAACCACACACGCAAACAACAAACAACAAATTTTGTTTCTTTTTTCCAACACGCAATCAAAATCTTTTTCACACACACAGAAAGACAGAAAACACAGAACACATAATACATAAGAGAGACAAGATTTCCATCCAACAAAAATTTTTCTCTTTTCCTTATTTTACATTCCCCTTTTCTAGCTCTTTGATTTCTGTCTTCAAACCAAACCCTTTAATCAGATATTCATAGGATACTGTTTATTCACATAACACCACAACCCCCCAAAAAAGAAAACCAACTCAATTCCTTCGTGTTTTTTTACATCATTATATGGGAATTATACTGTTTTATTTGATAGGACAATTAATATATTTAGCTAAAAAGAAATACAACCAATATTATAGACAACATAACGACTCATTCACAATGGATTCCAAAGCTGCTTCATCTCATTCATTCGCTAACTCAATCTCAAATTCGGGACCAATCTCAATAGCAGCATATTGTCTTTCATCTATTTTGATGACTGTCACCAACAAATATGTGTTATCTGGTTTCAGTTTTAATTTGAATTTCTTCTTGTTGGCTGTACAATCTATTGTTTGTATCATTACCATTGGTTCATTGAAATCATTGGGTGTCATCACTTATAGACAATTCAACAAAGATGAAGCTAAGAAATGGTCACCAATTGCATTCCTTTTGGTTGCTATGATTTATACCTCATCTAAAGCTTTACAATATTTGAGTATTCCAGTTTACACCATCTTTAAGAACTTGACCATTATTTTAATTGCTTATGGTGAAGTCATTTGGTTCGGTGGTAAAGTTACAACCATGGCTTTGAGTTCTTTCTTGTTGATGGTTTTATCTTCTGTCATTGCTTATTACGGTGATAATGCTAGTGTTAAATCTTCTGATGATGCCTTTGCTATGTACTTGGGTTACTTTTGGATGTTGACCAATTGTTTTGCTTCTGCTGCATTTGTTTTAATTATGAGAAAGAGAATTAAGTTGACTAATTTCAAGGATTTTGATACTATGTACTATAACAATTTGTTATCTATTCCAATTTTGTTGGTCTGTTCATTCATTTTTGAAGATTGGTCTGCTGCCAATGTTTCTTTGAACTTCCCAGAAGATAACAGAGTCACCACCATTACTGCCATGATTTTAAGTGGTGCTTCTTCAGTAGGTATTTCTTACTGTTCAGCTTGGTGTGTTAGAGTTACTTCTTCAACTACTTATTCCATGGTTGGTGCTTTGAATAAATTGCCAATTGCATTGTCAGGATTGATCTTTTTCGAAGCTGCTGTCAACTTCTGGTCCGTCTCATCTATTTTTGTTGGGTTCGGTGCTGGTTTAGTTTATGCTGTTGCTAAACAAAAGCAACAAAAGGAACAATCTCAACAATTGCCAACCACCAAATAGACTAAAACAAAAAGAAAAAACAAATAGATAAATATAAAGCACCATTGGTTTGGTTAGAACAATATGGTTCATGAAGAGTAGACTGGAGTAGAGAGTGATCACAGGGAGCTTACTATTCGGTTAGCCTGTCTGTGCCTTTCGCTTTTGTCATTCCATTCATTTCATTGTTATTATTATTATTAATTATTAGTTGTTGATAGAGAGTATTATTTGTATCTGTACTATAGTAATCAGAAAAAGTATAAACTCATATATATATTCCATGTAATGTGTTGTGTTGTAGTTTGGTTGTAAACTCAGTGAAAGCAAAGTAATGTGTGTGTGTGTGGAAAAAACAGAAATGCGTGGGATTTACAAAATTTGCTGGCAGACAACCGAAATAATCTTCATCACCGCCATACCATATGTACTGGGAATTCGCACTTGCGCTGATTTTGAAAAATTTTTATAATAACATCAACTAATATTAAAGCTTTATTTTCTTTTTTTTTTTTTTGTTTTCGTTCTTTTCCTTCTCAAGTGTTGCCAAAAAAAAAAAAAGAGAACCAAAACGATATATTTCAAGATAGATCTTGATAATACAACAACCACTACAGTTGACTATCTAAAAGAAACGTTCTGTGACCAGGTCCCATTCTATATATCATTCCCACAATTGGTTTTTAATATACAATCCCAAATCAGGAAATCTTTTTAATTATTGCATTTCCCACATCCAAAAATAAATAATGGCTGAAAACAGTTTGGAAGCAATTCCAACCATATTGGAACAGTCATTGCTTCCGCAATATTCAAATCAAGCAGATAAAACATTGAAATCCATTGAAGATCAACCAGGTTTCACCATCAACTTGTTACATGTCATAGCATCAACAAACTTATCTCAATCAGTAAGATTGGCAGGTGCATTATATTTCAAAAATTTGATCAAACGAAAATGGTTAAATGCCGATGGTGTTAACTATTTGTTACCTATAGACGATGTTAATAAAATTAAATCTGAGATTTTGGGCGTTATGATCCAATTACCAAATCAATTACAAGTGCAGATTGGAGAAGCAATTACTTTGATTGCTGAGCTGGATTTCCCTCATAACTGGCCAAATTTGATTGATAACTTGGTCAATAGCTTATCTTTAACTGATTTTGTCAACAATAAAGCGATTTTATTGGTGTCACATCTGATTTTCAAGAAATGGCGTCCTTTATTCCGGTCAGATGAATTGTTTTTAGAAATCAAATTGGTCTTGGAACAGTTTGTTGGACCATATCTAAAGTTGATTACTGAATTAGATCAATTGATTGAGAAATCATCAGATGATGAAGCCCAATTAACCATTTATTTTGAAAACTTGTTATTATTAATACAGATTTATTACGATTTCAATTGTCAAGATCTCCCTGAGTTTTTTGAAGACCATATGAATGAATTGATGAGTATTGTTCATAAATATTTGATCTATGATAATGGATTATTGAAAAAGCATGGTGAAGATGATGAGATTAACGTATTGATCAAAGTGAAGACCTCAATTATTGAATTGTTAAGTCTTTACGTAACCAGGTACGCCGATGTGTTCCAACCATTAATCCCAACTTTCATCACCTCCGTATGGGATTTAGTAAATAATTCCGTTACAAAGCAACCAAAATACGATTTACTAGTAGTTAAATCGTTGCAATTTTTAACATCAATCATTAAAATCCCGGAATATCAATCACTTTTCCAACAAGAAAATTCTATTAATGAAATTATCGAAAAAATTATATTGCCAAATATTTATTTCCGGGAGAATGATGAAGAGACTTTTGAAGATGAACCAATATTGTACGTCCGTGCTGATTTAGAAGGGTCTGATTACGATTCAAGAAGAAAAAGTGCTACTGATTTCTTGCGTGAATTGAAAGAGTTGAACAGTGAATTATTGACTACTACCGTCATGAAATATGTCAATGAATTTTTGAGTCGCTCAACTAATGATTGGAGAAATAAGGATACTGCAATATTTTTATTTAGTTCTTTGGCTACAAAAGGAAGTGTCACAAATATTGGTGTCACTAGTACCAATGTATTAGTTGATGTTGTGAAATTTTTTTCGGACAATATTGCCCATGATTTGGAATCAACTACTTCGGTTCACCCAATCTTACAAATGGATGCTATTAAGTACATTTACATCTTTAGAAACCAACTAACTAAAGAACAATTGATTATGACATTGCCACGATTAATCAGCCATCTTGATGTCAAGTCAAATGCAGTGGTTTATACATATGCTGCTATTACTGTTGAGAAATTGTTTTCAATGACAAATTTCAATCAAAACCATGCCCCTGTTTTTAATAAAAATGATATACAACCATTCACAAATGAATTGTTAACTAATTTATTTAAGTTAATCTTGATGAATAATGCATCACCAGAGAAGTTGGCTGAAAATGAATTTTTAATGAAATGTATAATGAGGATTTTAAACACTGCAGAAGATTCTTTGCAAGATAGATTACCAATCATTCAACAATTATTATCGATTTTGAAAATAACTGCGAAAAATCCATCTAACCCAAAATTTTCCCATTATGTTTTTGAAAGTTTGGGTTTGTTAATCAAGTACGGTATGAATGATGGTAATGCCAATCAATATATAGACACTATAATCCCAGCATTATTGGATATTTTAAGTGAAGATGTTCAAGAATTTGTGCCTTATACTTTCCAAATACTAGCATTTTTATTAGAAAATTATCCAAGGCAACAAGGTTTGCCAGAAACTTATAAGAATTTGATTCAACCATTATTATCACCTTCAGTATGGCAGTTTAGGGGGAACATCCCTGGTATCACCAGGTTGTTGATAGCCATTTTGGAACATGATCCTACCACCTTCATTAGTGGTGGCAGCCAAACTTTGACTCCGTTGTTGGGTGTATTCCAGAACTTGTTGGCTAGTAAAGTCAATGATGGGTATGGATTTGATTTGATTCAATCTATAATGTTGAATATTCCAATGCAATCATTACAAGAATTTTTACCAAACGTTGCTAGATTGATGTTGACAAGATTACAAAAGTCAAGAACAGATAAATTCGTAAAGAGATTTGTCACATTTTTATGTGTTTTGACTACAATTCCATTAAGTAATGATAACAAGATAGTAAACAAAGATATTTTGAATGGTGATTTTGTAATTGAATTTTTGGAATCTGTTCAACAAGGGCTTTTTCAACAAATCTTGTCATCTTTCATATTGCCTACATCTTCAATTTTGACTAATTTACAAGATAAGAAAATATCAAACATTGGATTGTCACAATTCTTGGTGTCCCCTTTATTTTCAGCATATGTTCCAACTATTGAAACATTAGCTACCAATTTAAATTCCTATGAAGGTATAGCCAAAGCTTCTTCTGCTGGAGCAGGAACAGCATTGGGAAATGGAGTCCCTGGTGTTGCACTCAACCAACCATTAAATGAGTTGGATTTGGACTTGAGTTCATTCGGATCACATTTCTCAAGAATTGTTTCAATTTCGAATTCAACTTTTGATCCATTGCATAGTATTAAGAATAACGATTTTGAGACTATCAAATCTACTATTTTTAATAATATTAGAAAAGTAGATATGAAGTATCTATATGAATTGAGTCCTGCAACTCAAGAAATATTGAAGAAATTGGGATTTTAGACAAGAGGTGAAGATGATTACCTATTTTAATAGTGATAAATAAATCGCAGGAAGCATTTTCTTATTTGTATAGTAAAACAACGTATAATAATATATATTTATAGCACGGCAGTACCTTCTATTTTTTTTTTTTTTCATTTAGGGGATTACTTTTTTTTTTATCATTTATTTAATTATTTTATATGTTTGTTTCATAATTGTCAATCTGTCATAACTTTTTTCACGATGTTTTTTGGTAAAATACAATTGATCGATAATTGAATAGAATCTGGAAGTAAACATCACTCATTTCATAATTTTTCTTTTAGTATATATATATATATATACTTTTTCTTCTAAGAATTTAGAGTCACTTCATTTTCAGTTTTTATTTTAGTTTCACCAAGTTGGTCATTCTCGTTATTATTGCCATTTTCTTCAAGTATCTTATCTCCTTCATTTCTAATCTGTGTTTCTGTATTAATACTCTCACCATTCTGATTGTCTCCATTATTACTCCCTTGTTGTTGTTGTTGTTCTTCTTCTTCTTGATTTTCTTTTTTGGATTTTTCCAATTCAGCAATCTCAGCAGCAGTTAAAAACCGACCACCTTGTCCACGAGGTCTCCTCATGGCATGTTTATGTCTACTTTCATGTAAATATGGTTTTCTCGTCCTTGCAATCTTCAAATTCTCCTCCAATTTCGCCCTAGCGATCCGTCTCTTCAAAATTCTATGGTATTGTTTGGCATTCACATAAAATGGCTGTTCAGTAGCAATCCCATCATCTTCAACATACCCCGTCGTCGTCGTGGTCGTCGCTGTGGTCGTGGTGCCGTCTGTTGTTCCGTCTTCTACCACCCCGATTCCAGGATCTGTTTCTAGGTATTCGGCCTCTACATCGTACGTATATGTGGATGTGGGTGAGTCTTGATAATATCCATTGTTGTTTGAATTCACTCCTGGATGTTGTTGTGCACTCGTTGGAGTCGCGCTGTTTGTCGTGGGCACCGATTCTTGATAGTATGTTGCTGATGATTGCGGTTCTTCTAGTGATGTCATTATGTTTAAAACGAATGTTTATTATTATTTATACACGGAATAGGTATTATTAATGTGTTGTTGTTGGTTGGAAAGATGGAGAAACAGAAGCTTTGCAATACAAAAATATTATTCCAACTGTTTTTTTTTTTCGGTTTGGATTAAAGACTGGACTCTCAACTTCCTTGTTCACATTATTTTTGACTCTCTCTCTGAATTTTTTTTTTTTTGTTGTGTTGTGCTGGCTTATATGCAGGTGTGTTGAAATTTTTCGTTTGCGATCTCGGACATTAAGACTCTTTGCGATGGGACTTGCACTTTTTCTTGATTTTGTATTTTTAACTACTGTGTGTATAATTGTAGTAAATAGAAGTAGTTGGAAGAGATTCGAGTTAAAAGTTAAAATTCGTACGTCTTCATTATGCATTAAAATGCTAATATATAGTGCAAAAAACAGAATCTATGCAATACTAGATAGTTACAGAGCTCCAAAATAATGCTGAATCTGATAATATTATGTCATCAAAGGAGCAGATATTCCATCTCGCCCATCAAAAATTCGAGCCAACAGATCACAATCAATGAATATTTTAAGTTTAGCATGGAGATGACCATATACTGTTTGAGTGAGCTACTTTACTCATACGTTCTGAACATTATCATAACCTTGTGGAGAGATAAGCCCCTTGTACCTCCATGTATAGCCTTCTTTCTTTGATAGTTAGTTATGAGCACAAGCATGGCGTGTGGTACGGGGTACCATATTCTGAAGGAACTTGATGTACATGTGTGAAACACTTGGTTATTTATCACAAATTTTTAATGGCTGTTTCGTGCATTATTTTCATGATTTGCGTTTATGTTTACGTAATCAAATATTGTATGTAGTGTGTTGTCTTCTTTCACTTCTTCTTCTTCTTCAACACAATCCTGTTGCATCGCTATTCTTTCTAGATAATAATTGGACCTCTTGTTTATTGTTGTAGTTAGGGGAATTTTATCAAGTGATTTGTCACTGCTTGTATAGTTTTCATTTTCTTTGGATGATTTGCTTGTATCACTATGTAGTGAATCGTGTCTCTGCATTTCTGTATCTTTAATAATAATTGAAGGTGGAAGTTTGTCATTCTTGCTCTTGATTGTAGTAGTCGATGGCTTGGTTATTTTATTGGTTGATTCAGTTTCATTCGATGGCCAAATACATGTCATATTTAAGTGGATACAACTACCACATTTTGGTTTCGTTTCATCACATTTCTTCTTCCTTTTCCGACATGTCATACATCCTGTCCTACTTCTTGTTCTTTTTGTCTTTTTTAACTCCATGATACCATAGGTTTAAGATAGGTCTAGACAATAACAAACTTCTTTAAATTGATTGTTAAAAAAGTGTCATATTTTGGTTGTCATTTTTTTTTTTTTTTTTAAAGTTCTACGGCTTAGTTGAATTTATCCCAAACAGGTAACAAGGAATCTATCTAAGCGCGACACAGTTAATAAACACACACAAAAAAATTAACAATGTGAAAAATTTTCCTTCAAATTTTTGTGCCGTCTATCTATACATACGATAAGTTCAGATTGTGACCTGGGTTTGGACCAAATGTAAAATATCAATCTTAAATTCCCTGATTGGCTGCTGAAACTTTCAAATCTGTGTAATCGTAGTAAATGAAATTGGTTGCAATAATTTTGTCATCATTTTTAACCAAAAAATTCATTAAAAAAATTTAATTAACTACTTATGTGTGGAAAATGCCACAACTACATAATATATAATCAAATTTCACTAAACTATGGTTTATATTTTGGTGAAATAAAAAGATGTGAAACAAATTTCAATAATACTAGACCATATTCCAGAAATACAATGCTACCAAGCATTAAATGTCGTGCATTTTGGCTGAAAAACTTTACAGTGTGAACAAGAAAAAAAATAGAGTCCACTTTTCAGAGAACACCTATGATCGTTTTTATATTCAAAACAATAAATTTCAAAATCTTGGATATGGCAGAAACACAACGCCGTGCGTCAAATACGTCATTGATTGAAGATGAAGCTGGTAAATATGAAAATGTGGATGAAATCTTCAGCAAGCTAGATATTTCCCAAATTCAGCAATTGACTAAAAAGTACAAGACAGTAATAGACAGCACCAAATCAGATTTGCATGATCTTGTTGGAAGTAAATATCGTGACTTGATTAAAATAGCGGAAGATATTGACTATATGTATCAGAATTGTAATGAGATAGATTCTAAGATTCAACAATTATCTTATAAACCAACTAAATTTGTGTCCATTTATCTGGATAATTATGGTAAATTTGATAGCTACATGAGAAAGCAAAAGGCAGTAGAAGCAAAAGGAAATTCACGATCCATTATTGTCAGAAACGTCATTGGTAAGAAATTAAGTAAATTAGACCAAAAAATCAAAATGGGAAGTTCTCCCTTGGTTCATACTTCAAACTTCATCTATTATGCAAAGGTTTATTATACCATTGAAAACACATTCATGGATATCATAAAGAATGACGAAAGAATCAGGGAAACTTTTTATCAATTGAAGCGCAACTTTATGAAATACTTAGAATTTGAGTTATCTGCATACAACTTGCCCGAGTCCATCATATATTTAAACGATAAGTTCAAAACACACCAGCGTTTGGTCGATAGCGATCTTATTATGAAAAACCCACAAATTTTATTACAAGATGATTTTGGAATAGATTTTGAAGAGTATGAGAATGAGAATATAGAAGATGCAGATGAAGTTGAAAATGCTTTCGAAGTCGACGAAGTAGTCAATTCTAAACTTGAGTCTTACGACAAGAACACTCTGGTTATAAGCAACTATTTGGTAAGTTATGCTTTGCTAAATGGACAAACAATATCAATTGAGGAAAAGTTTATTGATTTGAGAATAGCATTTTTGAAGAGATTATTAAACAATCTTGAAGGAGAATCTCAACATGATCACATTAATTTTTATCAAATTTTTAGATATTTGGAACATACTTATACTTATATTGATAACTATTTTGGGAAACAATTTAGTGATTACCATAGAATTTTAGCACACGTCACTAAACCTTGGAATGCTACTACCTTAATTGGCCACAAGATTTGGATCGACGATAAGTTGATAGAATTTGACGATTCTTCAGCTAAAATTGCATTTGACAAAGCCGGAAAGTTTACAGAAATTTCCAAATTGGTATTTGATTCAACATTGAATATCTTACCAAAAGAGAGCACATTTGAAAATTTGACAATGACAATATTCATCTTCCATAATTTTTTAATCAGTTTGAAAAAATTGCAAGACTCATTAGAGGTCTCTGGAGAGGACTCGAAACTCATTTTATCGATATCTGAAACCAATTTGTTAGTTGATTTGTTAAATCAAGTAAGCTCATTTATAAGTTCTTCTTACATTCAGCATGCTACTCAATTGACCAAGGAAGGTGGATTATCTCAGCTAATAAAGAATAACTTAGAAACAGATTTTATCACTTCCCAATCATATCAATTATGTACACCAGAGCTTGTTAATTTAATGGATGACAACATTGAGAAATACATCCAAATAGTATCTGGTGATAATGATGAGAAGCAACCCACTGATATCATCAGCGCATTAAATGAATGGTTTAATGAATGTGAAAGATATGGGGAAGTTGTGAGATTTAACAAAGATGATCTTGCAGTCTCGAAAATGGATGCATTTAGATGTATCTCGCATCTACACAAGTTTCTTTCAAATATATCATGGGGTACGTTTTCCGTGAAGAACTTGGATAACAAATTTGATGAGTTGTTGAAGGACATGGGAAAAATACTCCGAGAGCAAGTATCGGGACTTGTCGATTCTATTTCTAAATCAAGTGGCGATATACAATCTGCAGATAAGTTAGTTTATACAATTGGTATAATTAATGAGTTGAAGCTGAAGATATCATGCTTAAAATCTTTGTCGGCACATATTGACACTGAAGTGGAAACTATGTCTCAATTAAGCAACGTCTTGTTTGACAAGTTGGTCAACACTGTTCCTAGTGATGAATTTTATTCCTTGATTGAAGATTCTATTTCTGACAGTGTTTCAGTCGAAGGAAATGATATCCCAACTAGACCAAACTTGAAGATTGTACTGATCTTGTACAAGTTGTCGAGAGGCTATTTACAAGTTGCGGAGAAGACCGATAATTTATATATATTTCTGGATTCTCAAGTTAAAAACAGCTTTGTCAAGATTAAAAACGAATGGTTTGATAAGACTTTAATTACAGAGAGGATAATTCCGGGAATTGAAAATAGCATAAAGGCAAAGGATAAAGATTTGCATGGCGAGCATGAAGTGAGCGAGACAGTGACCGAAGAAACACCAGTCGAACCACCAGTACAAAGTCCCGAAGAAAAAGTGATTGAACAAGAAACCGCCGAAGATAAACAGGAAACATCGGAAGAAATTGAAGAACAGACACTGGACAACGATATTAGCTCCGAAAAAGCAACGACCATCACAAATGGTCAAACTACAATATCCAAAACACAAGTTCTTAGCATTATTGCAAACTATGCCTTTGTCTTGCATTTCCGTCTACCAAAAGTGGAATTAAAAGACGTTGAATCTGTCATTCAATTGACACAAAAGTTTTATGGTGGAGAGATAGAGCCCTCTACAATAAAAATAGTCATTGATGGTGTTAGTTCATTTTATAGATCGAACAAAAATATCTATTTGCCATTACTGATAATAGATTTATAGAATAATGATATATATCTAATATAAATAAATTTTAGAGCAGTCTTTTGTTAATTCTTTTAAAGCTTCAAATGTTTCCTTTATATCCCAGATATTTTGCTTTTTAGAATCTAGGTACGAGTTATCAACAATAACAATTTTTACCTCATCTTTGGATAGTTCGGTATCTTCATTGTTCAACACTTTGGTCAACCTACTAGGTGTACAACACAATATTCTTGATCTTGTACTCTTGACGAGTTTTAAATCAACATTCAACTTATTTTTATTGATTAATTTTATTGATGATCCAGTTAAATCCTTGGTTGCTCTATGAATATCACAGGCCCTAATAGCAGACATGGATACAATGGCAATAAACTTTCTTTCTTCATCACTGACCCCATTTTCATCTTCTTTAGTGCCATTTTCTTCCTTTGTATTTTTTTTATTACCCTTAGTCTTTTTACCCTTCTTTTTGTCCTTCTTGGCAACTCCCTTGGGCAACATATTCTCAAACCTGGAATTAATATATTTAGCCAAGTTATCTAAGTTTCTAGTTTCTTTAAAGTCTGAGGTTGATCTAATTTCATTCTTGTTAAAATACAATTCCGTTAACTCCAAGGCTGACAAGTCTGGGTTCTTCCTGCGAATTTTACCGTTGATAAACTCTGCTATAACTTCGGGGTTTTCTTCTAGTGATAAATTCTTCTTAGATTCAATATCTATCTCCATTTTTAACCTCTTCTTTTCTTTGAATGTGTTGTCTGCATTTGGATTTTTACGCTTGCGTGATGAGCCATCTACCTCAGGTTCAACATCGTGTTCTTCTTCACTTAGTTTGGAGTCCTCAGGAAATCCAGCGTCTTCAGTTTCTGAGAATTCGACATTGTATTCCAAACCATCGTCTAAATCGTCGGCTATTGCTTGTTGTGGTGCCATTTTGGATAGTATTTCTTGTTTTGATTATAACAGAGGTTATGTTTTGGTCGAAATTTTTCAACTCATCGCTGTACAAAAATCACGATTGCGTTTGATTTATTCCACCACCATCACTATGGGAACTGCGAAAAATTAAAATAAAAAAAATTCCAATATCCACAGTACCAGTCAATTACTTATCGGGGAATCATAATGCTAACAAGGAAGGTGACTAGCACGTTTCTACAAAGATCGTTTGTTCAGCAAACTCGTTCTATAATAATTAATGCTGATCTACAAAGGAAGCTAGATGAAGCAGAATTTCATCCGGTTGTTGTCATTGGTGGGGGTCATGCTGGTTGTGAAGCAGCTACTGGATCGGCCAGGTCAAAGACTCCAACTACTTTAATCACTCCTCATATTGACAAAATAGGAACAGCGTCATGTAATCCTTCCATGGGAGGTGTTGGAAAAGGAACTTTATTAAGAGAAGTTGATGCTTTGGATGGGGTTAGTGCGCGGATCACTGACAAGGCAGGAATTCATTTTAGGATTTTGAATGCATCAAGAGGTGCTGCTGTTCATGGACCAAGAGCACAAATTGATAGAAAAATTTACCTTGAAGAAATGCAGAAAGAAATTTTAAACTACCCTTATTTAAAAGTGGTAGAAGCACAAGCGGAGGATATTATCATTGAGCCTGCAACTGATGGCAAAGATTTCTCAGGAAGAGCTTTTGGAACAGTAAAGGGTGTGATATTACTGGATGGGAGGGTATTGAGAAGTGAAAAAGTGGTTGTTACCACGGGAACGTTTCTTGGAGGTGAGATACATATTGGTTTAAAGTCTTTCCCTTCAGGAAGAATGGGCGAGGCTGCTACATTTGGGTTATCCAAGACTTTAAGAGATGCGGGGTTTAGGTTGGGAAGATTAAAAACGGGAACTCCGCCTAGATTATCATCCAGAACGATTAATTTCAAAGGATTGATTGAGCAGCCGTCTGACATGCCACCACAACCAATGTCTTACTTGAATGATACTGTGGATCTAGAAGACCAATTGATGAAATGTTATCAGACGAGAACCAATGCTGAATTTCATAAAATAATAGCGGACAACTTGGACAAGTCTATCCATATTAGAGAAACCGTCAAAGGTCCAAGATACTGCCCTAGCATTGAATCAAAAGTTATCAAATTCCCTAACAAAGAGTCACATTATGTATGGCTAGAACCAGAAGGGTTAGATTCAGATTTGATATATCCAAATGGTATTTCCTGTACTATGCCCGAAGAGCTCCAAGAAAAATTAGTCAAGTTAATGCCAGGATGTGAAAATGTGACCATGGTTCAACCGGGATATGGTGTTGAATACGATTTTATTGATCCGCGTGAATTACAATCTACATTGGAAACAAAATTAGTTGAAGGTTTATTTTTGGCTGGACAAATTAACGGTACCACTGGATACGAAGAAGCAGCTGCCCAAGGATGTGTTGCAGGTATCAATGCTGGGTTGTCGTACTTGCAGAAACCTCTTTTGGAATTAAAACGACCAGACGGTCTCATTGCAATATTAATAGATGATTTAATTACCAAAGGAGTTGAAGAACCTTATAGAATGTTTACCTCGAGATCTGAATTTAGATTTTCCATAAGATCAGACAATGCTGACGATAGATTGACCCAAAAGGGTTACGACTTGGGGGTAGTTGGAGAAAAAAGATACAGCTTTTTCAAGAATGAATTAAATCAATTTGAAGAAATCCGTAATGAATTGTTAAACTTAGAGTTACCTGGTCGTAAATGGGCACCAAGCTTACAGGCGTCAAAAACCAATATCAAAGAGGGTCGTGTCAGTGGTTGGAAATTATTGTCCTATCCAGGTGTGCTGATGAACGATATTTTACCTCACATGTCACAATATATGCCTAATGTGCCACCTTGCTTGGAAGACATTCCAATGAGACTACAGAACAAACTCGACGTTGCTAGTGATTACGAGCCGCTCATGTACAGGGAGCTATCCAATTTGAATACTTTTGAAAGCCTTGATATGTACAAATTGCCAGAGAACTTCAATTATGTGAACACAGGTAATGTAAAAATTTCTTATGAAGTATGCTCAATCTTAAACATGGTTCAGCCTACTACAATTGGTCAAGCACAAACCATTCGAGGAATTACACCAACAGCTCTCAATGAGTTAAAAAGAATAGCAAAATTTGTTCCAAACGAACGTATAACGAAGTTGAGAGAAGAGAGCAACAATACTAGAACAACTACATTTGGGTGATAGACGTATTAACGACTTGTATATAGACTACTAATGAGAATCTTATTTATTTATTTCTTTTTGTTCAACGATGCTGTATCATACAAATCATTATCTAACGCAATTAAATTCTCTAGTGGTAAGAACTTTTGAGCTAGTTGTGAAATCCGATCAATTTCGTCTTCTCGCGAGGAGTTTCCTTTACCAGCAAAATTAATTCTCTGTAAATATAATAGGACATCTTTCATTTCCACTGTTTGTGATTGTCTGTGTTCCGCATAGCTCTTCAAATCACCCATAAAAGTGTTAAGAAACTCATTTGATTTTTCCTGAATTGACTTCATGATATCTTTTGATAATGATTTTGGTTTTTTCGCCTTTTTCCTTACTGGCATATTTGAGTCCAAAAAGTTATGTGCTTGAATCGATTTGACAATATGTGACACATCTCTAATACCAACGTCGATAACATCTGCCAGTGTACCAGAAGCCTGCTTTCGCTTTTGTGGAACAACTCGAGTTAGCTGTACTCTCTCAGTTTGAGTTTGGAGGTTAGTATTGTCGTCGGAAAGCTCTTCCTCAACGCTCTCATCAGCCCCTTCAAAAATCGAAGTTTGGGCATCATTATCATCCCCTAAGAGAAACTCTTCTTGAATGATGTCATCGTTATAATCACCAAAAGCCCCGTCATTCCCGATAATTGAATTCTTGGGGGTTACCTGGTCACTCGATAAGAGAGGAGTGGCAGCTATTAGTTCGTTTGGTGGAGTACCACCAGGTGTAGTTTCAGAAACTAATTCCAATGTATTATTTGCCTCTTCAGAAATTGGCTCATCGTAATCCATTAGCGCGAAATCCTGTTGTTCTGAGTCCCAATCTTTTTGGTTAGATGCAGCATATTCGTTGTTGCCAGAATCGCGAGGCGGAGAATTAGGGATATTATTATCGACCAAAGAATCAGACAGAAATTCTGAAGGTTTTTCTGTTGGTGAATCAACATTATCTAGGATGTTATAATCCTGATCATTATCCAAAGATTGGCCAATAGATTTTTCTTCTTCGTCAGATTTTGACACCATATCAACATCGCCGTTACCATCAGTGTCAACACTTGGTATATTCTGTGTTGTAACGGGGTGGCTGCTCTCATCTGGACCATGCAGTTGCGCTTTCCATTCTGGGAATATTGAATTGTCAATGTTAGAGTTATCCTTGATTTCAAAATGTTCTAATCGATTATCAATGTCTTGCTCGTCGTTCTCGATATGTCCATCTATATTCTCTGTATTGTCTTTGGTGTCAGGTAGTCTCAGTTCAACTTTCTCAAAATCATTACTCTCGGTGGATTTTTCTGAAGTCCTCCTACTTATGAGAGAACTCTTATTACTTTTCGCCAATAATATTTTCTGCAAGTATGACAACGGTTTTGGCTTTGCAATTGGTACTTCTGTCTCTTGCAACGTAGTAACAGGCTTAGAGGTAATTTGTTCCTTCTTTTCCTCCGGTGATAGTAGTAAGCTTGTGTAGTCTGATGGAATTTCTAACGATTGGTTGATGTCTTGTAGTGGCGGACTTAATCTTGCGTTCTCATCCTTGACAAAGTTCACATCTTCTTGTATATCTTGATTATTCACCAAGAATGCCTTTGAATCTTCAATTTCAATACTGTCCAACGTTCGCGCATCCCTAAATGGGTCTTCTAACTCCACCTGTTTAGGTTTATTTTGGTTTTGCATCAGCGTTTTGCAGAAGAATTTTAAGTAATCTAGAGTTATTGGACCTTCATAATTTGGTTCATATAGTTTTTCCCCAGTACTCGTTATAATAATAGATGACCTTCTCCGGCTATTTCTTCTTGATCGTATTGGCGTTAAAGACATGCGACTATTAGGAGTTAACGTGTTACCTCTTTTTGGTGTTACGGAAGTTCGATTACTATTTGGATTTGGTGTTGTGGGCCGAGACCTGCTTCTACCTCTTTCTTGAAACTGATTTAATTGCAATTGTTGTGATAATATGGCCGTCGCTTCAGATAATCCATGTGTAGGTAGCGGGATATTGTAGCTGGAGACTCTTCGACCACCTCGTAGTAATGAATTGGGTAGCGATCGAGACAAGTCATTAGTAGTGTCAGGAGACAATCGGGGTGGTGTTGATGGTTGCGATAGACTTCTGTTAGTATTGTGAATCAGTCCATTCATTGTTATATATGTGCAACACCTAATGCTATATTGAAATAGTGGTGGATAGGTTCAGAAATTTAAGGTGGTTATTATTTGTTTTGATTTCCGTTCCACCTTTTTTTACTTTGGTATATTATTTTTTTTTTTTGTTTCGGCTATCAATTTTCAGCCATTGCGGAAGAAAGAATCGAAAAATATCAACTTGCTATTTGATTGCTATTCTTCCCTTCCTCATTCACCACACGTACTTATAGACCACCAAATGCCAACCAACAAGCCAACGGAATCGTCGAGCGGCGAAAGTTTGCTTACGGCGTTGATATCATGCACAACAGCTGCTGCTTTTTCAGCTGTAGCAACCTATCCGTTCGACTTTATCAAAACTCAGCAACAATTGAATAATGAGAAAGTGATGAACAAATGGGGCGTACCTGGAAATTATCCAAACTCTATTGCACAATTATATAAAGGTGGAAGTGCGTTAGTATTGGGGTCGGTAATTAAAAACGGAACAAGAATAATCGCTTATAATTGGCTGACTCAGTTCATGGCAATTGATTCACATGGCAGAGGTAACACCAAAACAACAGCACCTAGAATTGTCATTGCTGGTGTCATGAGTGGATTTATTGAAACTTTATGGGTTATACCTTTTGAAAATATTAAAATCACTATGATTCAAAACCAGACTTTTGCCAATGAATTGCAAAGATCGAAAGATTTAGGATACGATATCACCGGTAGTAAAGTAACTCATGCTAGCCAGCTTCATCATAAAGCCACGAAACCTATCTACTTAAGACAATATGTGTCTCCACATGCTTATTTATCCGCGGATGTTATCGATCAGTACATAAAGAACAAAGTTAGGTTTAGTGGGGCTCCAGTCAAGGACAAAGCCAAAGAGGCATTGAAACTTCATTATAACAAGCACCCTTCGTTGACATTATTTGGGACTGTAAAGGAAATGTACGAACTAAAGGGGCTAAGAGCATTTACTGCGGGTACTATTGTAACATTTGCCCGTCAGATTGGTATATCCTGGGTCTGGTTGGCAACTTATAATGCTACAAGACAATTAGTTTCTCCGCATTCAAGAGAAAATGAATGGTTTGGTCACAAACATACTATGATACAACTGGTGGGTTTGCATGTTATATCCTCTATGGCGGTGATTATGGCCACTCAGCCATTGGATGTCGTAAAGACTCATTTGCAACTGAAAAATGGAACACTGCTCTATCGTGATTCCTTGACGACTGCGTATAAATTGTTCTTGCTGCAAGGCCCTTGGTCGTTATTCAAAGGTGCATTCCCTAGATTTTTAAAGGTTTTGATCAGTGGAGGATTAACCGGTACCGTGTAT
Organism: Candida gigantensis; assembly: GCA_030557085.1. NCBI lineage: Eukaryota > Fungi > Ascomycota > Pichiomycetes > Serinales > Debaryomycetaceae > Candida > Candida gigantensis. Next base: position 32,750 of record JAKTVG010000368.1, read on the forward strand.
GAGTACGTTGAACGGTTGGTCACTGTCGCTGGACATCAAAAAATATTTAGCGAAGAGTAGATGGCATTTAGTATTTCTTGTAATTATTCATCTTATAAATATCTTTTTCCTATATTTGGTTTTTATTCTATATAAACAGGTATTAGAATTTCTCCACTTTTGTGTTTTACTCCATTGAATGATTGGGCTAACATCCCACCGCTAAAACTAGGTTGACTAAAAGCAACTTGGTTCTTCGATAATGAAACACTATATATCGAATTCTTCAACACTGCGTGTAAAAGTCTCTTGCCTAGTCCATGTTGCCTCCATCTCAGACAAATCCAGATTCTTGAAATTCCAATAATCACGTTCTTATTAATTTGATTTGGTACTACAGATTGAGATTTGTGTACCATCCATCTTCCATGATCAGATCCAATAGTATCTGTTGTACATAGTCCTACTGCCTTCTTATCAATCACAATCACATATGCTTTACTTTTATCAAATTCGAGCATCTTCCATTGCCCAGAATCTTGACTAGCGTTCAATTCTTGATTTACCATCTTTAACAAAATTTCAACCTTATGGATATGTTTTTTATTTGATTTGTTTATACTGACGATTGATCCTTTAAAATGTTGACGCGTCGATGTTGTTGTTTTCAATTTTCCAGTAGATTTTAGCAGTAGTTGTTTTTCAACAATATTAAAGTTCTCAAGCACCGAGATATCCTTGTCTGATATAGTGTTCCAAGGTATTCCATTTGTGAAGTTGACGTGGTACTTGCTATGGAGTGCTTTGTCTTGAGAGATGTGTGGGTTATATGTCATTTCGCATGTTGGACAAGTTATTTTTGTAGTAGTTGACGGTAGAGCAAGGATTGATTGAACCTTTTTGGGTTTTAATTTGATATCGGATACCATTTGTTTATAGCATTATATATAGCGTTTCCTTGTTGGGGGCAGGGCTCTGATTGAGTTGTTTATTAGATAGATATTAAGAAGAAGATGCCGCGCGTATTAGCTGACAATTTAATTTCCGGTTTCGCGGGCGGGATCCAATTGTGCGTTCGTGGTGTGGACTGGTATGTTGTTCCGGCCCCACCCATAAATTTTCAACCTTCAATTTTTTTTTTTGTTCATCTTTTTTTTTTCTAACTTCTTTCCCCAGACTTTCAATCAAGAAATGGCCCCAGAATACGCAAACTTATTGCCAGTAAGTGGTAATTGGAAACAGAAAATCACCGAATATTTAACCGAGGATGTCCCATCATTTGATTTTGGTGGGTTTGTCGTGGGAAACACCCCAGAGACAGGATCACTCTACATGAAACAATCGGGAGTGATTTGCGGGATCCCATTCATCAATGAAGTGTTCCACCAATGTCACTTACAACACAACTGGATGTTCAGCGAAGGTCAGTTTATATCGGACCGTGAAATTGAATCTGCTGGTGGGAAAATAGTTGTTTGTAAAGTGAAAGGTTCAGCTGCAAACATCTTGTTGGCTGAAAGAACAGCATTGAATTTATTGTCTAGAGCATCAGGTGTCGCTACTCAATCATACAAGACTAAGAAATTGGCAGATGAAAGTGGATACACTGGTATTATAGCCGGTACCAGGAAAACTACCCCCGGGTTACGTCAGTTAGAGAAATATGCGATGTTGATTGGTGGGGTCGATACCCATAGATACGATTTGAGTTCAATGGTAATGTTGAAAGATAATCACATTACATCAACTGGAAGTATTACAGGTGCCGTGAAAAAGGCAAAATCAGTGTGTGGGTTTGCAGTTAAAGTAGAGGTCGAAGTCAGCAATGAAAAAGATGCCGAAGAGGCCATCGAAGCAGGTGCTGATGTGATTATGTTGGATAACTTTAAAGGTGAAGAGTTACGTCAAGTGGCTCAATCATTGAAGAAAAAGTTTGCTGGAACAAACAAAGCGTTCCTCTTAGAGTGTTCCGGTGGGTTGACTTTACAAAATTTGAGCTCATATTTGTCTAACGATATTGATATTTATTCTACTTCTTCTATTCACCAAGGGGTAGGTACAATTGATTTCTCTTTGAAGATCGATGCTAAGTAGATCATTAGGGAATTTTTATATTTTATCTAATAGAAGATATACTCTTTAGTTCCAAACTTTGAAAACCTGTATTGAAGCCAATAATGTTAGATACGTTCCTAATTATCTTTGATGTATCCTCGTTATTACTACTGGTTTCTTCAACATCTTGATTATCAGCATTATTATTCTCTTCAGGCTCTTCTCTGTCCGTTATACCCAGAACAGTTCTATGATTAAGCAGGAACCCAGAATAGTTTCCCATGCCTGTCCCAGCAGTGAGCAAACTTAAATCTTTGAGTAAATCGGAATTGTGAATTGAATCATTGGATTGGTTTACATTATGATTACTTGCTTTCGCTAAAGTGTTTCCAACTTTATTTGATGCCACTACTGCTTTTTTCCCAAAACATCGTATCGCTCGAATATGAGAATCCTTTCCTTCCTGATGATTCGCCAATATAATGATCTTTATTAAGAAGCATTTCAATACTCCATCATTTCTAATACCATTGAATATAATGTGTGACCATCCCACGGGTTGATCAAAGTTAACCGTACAAACTTCAATCAAATCCCAACCTTCTGAACTACCTGCCATAATTTTGATCTTAGAAGGCGTATAACTTTCGTCTAGCGAATAATTTGTAAATATGGATATCCTTTCAAGAGCAACTCTTTTAGAAAATTGAATGGTTATTGAGTGAGGAGTAGACAACTGATTTAGTAACATGCTATTGTTTGGATTTTGTTGTTGTTGATTTGAATTATTATCACTGTTACTGTTATTTCCATTATTACTTCCATCACTTTGCCAGTACATATCAGGACAATCATCACGTAGTTGTTTTAGCCCAAACCCTTGTTTCCATGAACTTAATTTCCAATTAGCCAATGGGGATAAATCAAACAATTGCAAACTTTCCAATTCTTGCAACCCTTTCGAATAATATACTCGTTGTATTTGTTCTAAACTCGGTTGAACTTGTGAATTGCTCTTGTTATGGTTTCGGGTTTCTGAGTGGTTGCTTTGATCTTCAATTATATCATCTACTCCACCTTCTTCATAAACTTCATCTAGACTGATGCCAGATGGTCGCAATCGAACATTACCTTCAAGTTCATCCTCATCGTCTTCATCATCGCGATATCCACTAACATGATCTTCGTTGAGTCCTCCGTATAGACTGCTGTAGTTGCTGCTTTCTGTGTCGATGGCATGGATCAAGTGGTTTTGATGAAGATTTTGATCCGACGAAGTGGAGAGTAATAATGATTCCCGTATTTCATCCTGTGATAATTCGCGTTGGGATCGCACTTCATGTTGAGGAGATGCAGCAGCGGTGTTGATACCGAGATTAGTATGACTTGATTGATCCCAGAATCCCAGCGAGTTCATGGTTGATGTTTGGTTGTAAAGTTTTGTTTTGTATTTGGATATGGAAAAGAAAGAAAAAAAAAAACAATGTAAAAACATAATATTACTACAGTTTATGAGAACGGAAAAATACAAAATTACTTTGCATCCAATGTAAGGTGTATCATATAATTCGTTTAAACCTTTTGCTATACACTTAAATTTATCAGATTAAAGAGACAGAGAGAGATCTATGTTTCGTATTGTATCCTCTTTTTTTTTGTCATTTACAATTCAACTTCTTTCAACCCTTTTTCGATTTCTTTAGCCTCATCTTTGGAATTTTCTTTAGCCTCATCTTTGGCATCTTCTTTAACGTCATCTTTAACTTCTTTTTTGACCTCATCTTTGGAATCATCCACCGGCTCTTTTTTATCATCACTAACAGTTTCAGCAACCTCTGGTTCAGTCGTCTTTGTTTCATTTTCTACTTTCTGGCTATCTATTTTAATTTCTTCACTTTCAATTGGATCTTTTGGATCCACCGTTGTTTCTGTCACTTGCGGTTCAGCCTTTGCTTCATTTTTATCCTTCGTCTCTACTTGAGTCTTTTTGTCAATTATAGTTTCTTTTGGAACTGTGAAAGAGCTTGAAGAGTTGTCCAAATGAGCCAAAGGACTTGAAATCACTGGTCTATTTTTGGCACCAGCACTTCCATTTGTTGCTGTTCTCTTCAAATTACTTGTTGAACCATTTCTTGATTGGCTAATGATGGGAGTATTTGAGTCTGAGGCCAGTTGTTGTTGTTGCTGTGTGGATTGTTTCTTAGGCACTCTTTGGGGTACAAATAAAGTTTCAAAATTTTCAGATAAACCGTACTTCTTTAATGCTCTTCTTTTCAAAACTTCGATATAGTTTAATCTACCTCTAATGACATTTTTGCCAAATTCTTGTCCGTCTTTATCCCAGAAACTTAATTCACCTTGATCTTCATCCTCATCCCCAACCATGAAATCGCCATTTCTATCATTAGACAAATATCCCAATTGTTCTTGATATTCACTTGAATCGATTTGGAAGTTCCCTTGTTCTAAATCAGAAACAAACATGAATAAAAATTCTTGTAAACTTGAGGCAATAACCAATTTGGTATCAAAATCACGACCAAACAAAATAATTTGACCACTTTGACCTGTAGGACCAGGTAAAAGATCCATTGCTACTTGGTTTCCTGTATTGTCTTTTAGCAAAATCACCCAGCCTTTGTGATAATAATATGGTTGAATGGAATTTGGAGGTATTGATCTTTGATTTGCAACAAAAGTATTATTGATTTGGGAATTGGCACCAGAAGATGATGAGCCTTCTTTGGTGATATTTTGTTGTCTTTGTTGTTGTTGTGCCATATAAAATTGGCCTTCCAATCTTTCAGCAACTTTTGACCATAACATTTTTTCTTCAACAATTGCTTCTAAATCCAATAAAACTAATCCCATAATCAACCCGGTTGGTTTGCCACCTCTTAATTGACCATCATGACGTTTATAAAATTGTCGGAAATCATCTGGCAAATTCTTTCCAATTTGTAAATCTTGAATAAATTCATTCAAGTCAGCAGAAGTGACACCATCATTTAAATTGTCTTCTAATTCCGGGTATTCATCTTCTATCCAGAATTCAATTCTGTCCCATAATGAGTCGATTGAAGGTAATGGTGGTTGACCATTAGCATCAAAGTTTTGTAATGGCAAGTCTTGTTGAGATGACTTCATACCTGGTCTATAAAAACCGGCAGCACCCGATGAAGTGTCTAAAGAGTATTGAGAATTGTTCATGTCATTGTTTAATCGTAATGTGGAGTCGTTGGAGGCTGAGCCTTCAAAGTTGCTTCTTCTATTATTACTGATGTTATCATTTCTGTATGGTGAATCATAGGAGGCGTAGTGGTCCTCCGTTGTAATTGAGTGAACAAATGCCTTAAAATTGTCTAATAAGCCCATGGTGAAGTATTGTTAAGTAATATAACAGAAGTAAGTAGATATTCTGTATTGTAAATATTTTTTGGGGATTTGGGGTTGTCGTTTTTGCTGAAAGAAAAAAAAATCAGCTAAAGAACAAGTATTTTATGTAATTGGATTATTGTTATAGGATGACTGACTGACTGGATTGACAGAAGAATTTTAGCGTAAATACAGATTCAATTTAAATTTAAAGAATAATGGTAAATCTTTTTTCGGATTGTCTTTTGTATGAAATTTTTCTTGTTTATGAGTAGTGTATTATAATGTATAGTAGTAGTAGTAGTAGCAGTACGAATGGTTTATAGTGGGTGTGTTTATACTTTCCTTAAGGTACAATAGTTAGGAGAAAAAGCTTATGTATTTGTGTGTGGGTGAGTGGAAATGAGATTGGTTAAATAAATAGAGAAAGATTTTCGTTCAGAATTTTGCTTTCCATTTCTGTTGTTGCTCACTCACTTTGTTTTACAAAGTTTGCTATTTTCCAACTGTATGGTACTGTATATAGTACGGTATCATCAATTATAATAATAATAATGTTTAAGCATAATTTCAGTTCTGCATATAAGCACCCCTCCTCACGTGATCAAGGTGGCTTATGTTTTTCATTATTTTTCTTTTTCTGTTTTTTTTTTTTTTTTTGCAACGCGTTAATGTTGCCATCCCAGTCTATTCCCAGCCATCTACTACTACATTAACACACACACATTTGATATTGAAATATAACCAGTGATTAATACTTAATATATTGAAATAAATACTTGAATAAATTAATGAATGACTAAATAATTGAACTACACTTCATGAAACTAATTAATCAATAATCAATACCCAAACCAAAAACAAATACATTCTGAACTAACGAGCCCAAATATGAAAATAAAAAGAACTCCCACCATCATTATCCGCTTCATTCCCTCTCTCTCTGTGTGTATACATTCTCCAATTTTGTTCTTCCTAAGGCTATACTTTTGATTCCATCAAGTACTCAGCTATATCGACCCCCAAAAAGTCTTCTATCAATTGTCTATCGCTTAACTCCGTGATCTTAATGCATTGATTAACCAAATCAAAAGTTATTTCCTCGGAAACCTTCGAGTCCTGCTTGTATTGTTTATGGTTTAATACTTGATTTCGTAACCAATGAGCCGTCGTAGGTACTTCACCACTTGCTCTTGCTGAAATCAAAAATAAGTAGGATTTCAACCTTGTCAACTCTTTGATCAACTCTTTTTTAGTTGTGTTTTTTGATGCTTCTACTACTAAATCAGTAGCAATTATTTTAATGATTAATTTGACTAAACCAGGGAACTTATCAGTTCCATTAATGATTTCACAAATTGTATATCTTTGGTTAATACCATTGTCATCAACATCATTGATTTCTTCAACTGTCTTACCATCGCAACCTTTAGGTATTTTTGATCCATTTATTTTTCCATTGCTTGTACCATTTGCCAGTAATGAGCCATTGGTATCTTGTGAGTGACCATTTGTTCCTTCCCCATTTATAAACTTGTCAAACCATTCAAATCCATAATCAGAAAATTCTTGTACATTTAAATTCCAAGATTCAAATGATTTGAACCAAAATTTGTTTTTCAATACAGAATCAACCTTATGTGCAAGTGTCATATTTATTTCCACTTTCAGTAATGGGATATAAAAATTTGGTTCAAATTTTAAAATTGCCTTTGACAACAAAGTAATAAATGTGGAATAAGCAGCATTTTCAAAATCAGTTAATTGAATTTCCATTGGTCTAAACTCAACTCTCCAACCAGGCTTGCTGGTCAAATCTGTATCCTTGGTATATAATGCTGGTGGTTTAAATCGTAATGTCTGCCAATTGGTACTTTGAATATTTTCAAAATGATCATTTTCTAAACTATTGTCTTGGTTGACTCTTTCACTGAATATGACTAATGGGTCACGAATAAACAAATGAGCAAAATGGTTGGCCATATGCTTGTCCATATTACCTTCACTAATTAATCGCTGGTACACTTTTTCATTGATTGGGGCATTCAAATCGTTATATCCATCTTGGAAATACTTGGTGTCGTATTCACCATCACTCAAATAATTGTCAACGGAATCGTATCTTGATTTAGGCACTCTTTGAATTGGTTTTCCATCTTTAGTATACAAATCCAATAAATCCCCCTGTTGACTGATTTCATGATTATTGGTCTTCAATTTTCCTTGGGCATCAATATCTAAACCTCCAAATAAATGATATTTGGAATATGGCTCCTGTCCCTTTTCAACAAAAGTACGATCATCAACAGCACCACTAACAACATTCCACCTAACGTCTTGGTCAACCAAATAACCTTTGAAAATCGGTGCTGCAGCGGATAAACTCAACATTATAGGAGCAAGTGGCACTAAAGAATCATAAAGATATCTTGCTTGACTGATGTTTTTAGTTTGCATAGTGATTTGCAAACAACTTGAACCCATTCCAAACCCCATAGAATCCATATACACGAATCCTGGTTTAGAAGCACCAATCCATGGTTCTTTATCGCTATCAAACAAGTCTCGGTCTTTTGGGATCGAATCATCCAATAATTTTGTGAATTTGTCTGGGTACATTGGTAAATTGATGGAAACTTTATGACCTTTTCTCTTTCTAATGTTGGCAGTCAACGTAGGAAATCTGGCATGACGATTAATGATTTCGTCGGGTAAAAATAATGATTGTGAAGCAGGTCCATTTGGTTTTGCTGGGGGTGAAGTAAACACATTGCACCCCATTCTTGGGAAAGTAGTCAAAGTCAACAATTTTATATTTGAAGGCAAATTGTCTTCACACAATTGACGACGCACAACCATATTGTCTTCAACGTATAAATAATCCAGTAATAATTCCCCATTGTATGGTTTACCAGGAGTTGATTCAACCATGAATCTTCCGTATTCAGGATGATAACTAACATTTTCTCTCTCTGCCAATGGTAACAATTTGTCCGCGTCATTTAAATCGTTTATTATATAGTCCTTATCAATTGATAATCTTGCAGTATGGTCGTTTTCATTGAAGTCAACCAACATATATTCAACTTCATCACCCCATAAGAAGCGATCATTTTGTCTATGTGAATGCTGGTTAAAGATATTGATTAATTGAGTGATCCCATTTGTTCTGACGTGATCGTTGTGCTTCTTTGAATCGTCCCAGCTCAAAGGAGTTCCAATGGATAAAAGACCCATGATGAGTATGAATGTGATATGTTATTTAAGGGGGGAGTAATGGTGGCTAGCCTTGTGGGTTTAAAGAAGTAAAAGTGTGTAAGCAAAAGAAAAGGAAAAAAAAAAAAATTTATATTAGGTGAAGACTTGAGTGGTAGAAGAAGAGAAGCAGCATTAACAAAAAAAAAAAGAAATTTAGGCGGTTAACAATAAACGTTGATTTGTAATCAGTTGGTCAAACAATTTTGTCACACTCTCATCTGTACACTACACTAACCATAGAACTCTATATGATGATATGCACACTCATTTCAGGACTACAAACGTTTTGTACAAACGAAGCAAAGCAACATGTGGTATAATTGGGAAGTAAATGTGACAAATGTTGTAGAATTTATCGGCTTTAACAATTAACTACCGAGGTGACATGTAAAAACTCACATACAAAGTTATATTCATACGATACACTACAGAGCAAAACCAAAAGGACAAAATTATTTGTTGTTTAATTATCCGGAATAGAAAATCAAATCAAGTCAATTTCGAATATGTGTTACAATTTTTCTACGAGGATAAGAATGCCCGATTAGGAAAGCGATAGAGAGAAACAGAGAAACTAATATCGTCTAATAGTGAAAATGTATTAAGAACGCTGTCAATAGAGAATAGGTTGATCTAATAACAGATACCAAGGAGAGAGGATATAGATAACAACTTAACCACACACACTCACACATTAAACAAGCTATTTTTAAGCTTTTTCTCATCCCTTGCTTTATTTATTTTGTTTATGTAAATTCCCCTATATTTGACTTTTTGACTCCTCTTACAAATTAATTACAAAATCGTCCTCCTTTTTTTTTTGCTTATTGTCAGCCATGCGATAAGAAAGAACAAAAGAGAAGATTTGTAATTTATTGTCAAAGGTTAATATGTATTGTTGTTCCTTGCTAAGATTCTCTCTCTCTCTCTTTCCCTTTTCGTGTCTCATCAGTCAAACTAAACAAAAATTAAAACTGTGGTGAATGAGGGGGAGGTTGGTGGTTGATTGAACGGACAAGTGCGGTCTGTTACTCAGCGAGTACATTAGATGTTTGTTATATTTTGCATGAATCATCATTAGGCACCTGACTTCGCATCATCTCGCAAATATATGCAACCTTTCGTACTTTTCACCAACATACACGCACAGTAGAAAATTAAATAATATTAGCTGCAAAAAAAAAGATTAACTTGACTATCAATAAATTTAAACATCAAAATGCTGTTGCTTCTATAAATATAGTAGATATGGAGAAGGTAATACCATGTAATTAACATCCATGAACAACTTTTCGAGCACAGCACATCCCGATAACAGTAGTCCGAGCTGAAAGTGCGGGCGGAAACCCAACGGAACAAAGTAACATAACATTATTCAGCCAATATATTTTTATATCATTTTAATAGAAACAAACATATACATGAAAATTACAAAAAAAAATATATATATGTATATATGATAATAACATCTAATATAATCCATCAACATTTGAAACAACACATCCAGGTTGACCTTCCTTTTTCTCAATTAAACTACCAATGACAATAGCACCTTTTTCACCTGATTCTTCCAAGTTTTTCAATACTTTATCAACATTGGATTCTTTAACAATCAATACCATACCGATACCCAAGTTGAATGTCTTTAAAATATCGTCATATGGAACTTTACCTTGTTTACCAAACCATTTGAATATCTCGGGCACTTCCCAACTCTTGATATCAACAGTGGCTTGTAAATTCTTTGGCAATGCACGTGGAATATTTTCAACTAAACCACCACCGGTAATATGAGCCAATCCTAACAATAATCCTTGATTTATACTTGATAACAATTGTTTAACATAGATTTTAGTTGGCACCAAAACTTCTTCACCAATTGTAGACCCTTGTTTCCAAGGTGCTGGTGATTGGTATTCGAAATCACTGATTTCAATAATCTTACGCACCAATGAAAACCCATTGGAATGAAGACCATCGGATCTTAACCCAATCAAAACATCACCAGATTTCATATCGTTGATTCTTGGCAAGATTTTATCTTTCAACACTGCTCCAACAGCAGTACCGTTTGTATCATAATGTCCTTCGTCGTACATACCTGGCATTTCAGAAGTTTCCCCACCAACCAAAGCACAACCAGCTTGGATACATCCATTGGCAACCCCTTCAACAAACTGAGATGCAACTTGAATATCCAATTTACCAGTGGCAAAATAATCCAAAAACATTAATGGCTCAGCACCTTGAACAACCAAATCGTTAACATTCATTGCAACTAAATCTATACCCACAGTATTGTGAATGTCCATGATTTGAGCGATTCTTAACTTGGTACCAACACCATCGGTAGCAGCAACTAATAAAGTGTCGTCGGTGTCGTAGCCAGCTCTCTTTAAGTCAAACAAACCACCGAATCCACCAATATCAGAATCAGCACCTGGTCTTGCAGTTGACTTGACTTTGGCTTTGATATTCTCAACTAACAAGTTTCCGTTATCGACAGAAACACCAGCATCGGCATAGGTAACACCACCAGTGTTGCTCGTCTTGTCGGCATCACGGAAGGCACGATGAGCAATATCTTTTCTATTATATTTCTTGTTGAAGGAAACATGATCATTGACACCAACATAAGCTTTGTCAACTGATTGTCTCAAAGTTTCGGCAATGGCAGTGGATGCAATAACTCTTCCTCCAGAGGTAACAATCTTACCTTGGTCATTCAAACTAGTACCAGCATGAAAAATGAATGTGTCTTCAGGTAATGGTTTTTTAATAGTAATTTCGTCTCCCTTGCCATAAGCTTCAGGGTATCCTCCAGCGGCCATGACCACAGTGGTGGAGAACAATGGTTTGGTATCCACTTTCACTGAGTCTAATCTATGTTGTGCAGCAGCTAACATCACCTGAGCCAAATCTGTGTCGTCAGATAATAAAGGCAAGACGGTTTGTGTTTCTGGGTCACCAAATCTAACATTATATTCCAAAACTTTTGGTTCCTTAGAAGGACTCAACATAATACCAGTAAATAACACACCACACATTGGGAACCCATCTTGTCTCATACCATCAATGGTTGGCTTTATAATTTGTTCGTTGATTTTCTTCAACACATCTTGTGTAGCAATTGGGGCTGGGGCATAAGCACCCATACCACCAGTGTTTAATCCTTTATCACCATCGCCAATTCTTTTATGATCTTGGGCGGCTGGCAAATTAAAGAAGGAATAACCATCGGTAATAGTCAATATACTCAATTCATCACCTTCCAAGAATTCTTCAATCACTATTTCATCACCAGCATCACCGAAATTTTTATCAACCATGATTTCGTTTAAACCTTGTAATGCTTCTTCGGTTGTTTCTGGGATCAAAACGCCCTTCCCTGCAGCAATACCATCTGCTTTCAAAACAATTTTGTAATCAATGGACTTGATATGTTCTTTAGCTTGGTTGACATCGGTGAAGTTCTTGAATCTAGCAGTTGGAATATCATGTTTATCCATAAACTCTTTCGAAAAAGCCTTGGATCCTTCCATCTTGGCAGCTTTAGAGCTTGGTCCAAACACAGGAATACCAACATTATAAAAAACATCAGCAATTCCATCAACCAAAGGTTGTTCTGGTCCAGGAATGACCAAGTTGACTTTATTTTCCACGGCAAATTGTTGTAATTTGTCAAAATCTTTAGGGGTTGAACTTATTGGAACATTGGTGATCTTGGATGATGATGATTCACTAATGGTACCTCCGTTGCCCGGAGCTACGAAAATGTGGGCAACGGTAGGGGATTGAAGTAATCTCCAGACAATTGCGTGTTCTCTACCTCCGTTACCAATAACAAGAATGTTTAATGACATAGTTGAATGGACTATTGTGTTTGTTGTTGAAAAAGCAAAAGGAATACTGAATGTCTTAAGGTACGCTCTCTCAGAAAAATTCAATGGTAAGATTAGTAGTTTCATCGATGAGATGATTTAAAATTTTCTGTTCTCCATACAAACCACCAATAATATGCAGGACTGCGCACCAATTAAAAAAAGTTTTGACTCGGTTGACTCTTTCCTTTTTCTTGATTATGTAATCGATAATGAATCAATATTCTGTACACGTGACCTTGCTACTTTACACACTGAACAGGAACAGTTTGCAATGGGAAATGTGCAGTGACAACTCCTGTATTTAGGTTAAATACTTTTTGTTAAGAAATTGCAGTTATTGGATCTTCTTAAGGGGGAAATCCAAAATCATCAACAGTAACTCCTATGAATAATAGAGAGATTGCCTATAAAGAAATGTAGTGGCTCGTGATAATATCATTATTTCGGGAGTAACTTCGTGAGGAAGATAAGCTAAATGAATATTGAACTAACTATTATTTGAAAGTATTAGGTATTATATAACTAATACGTTTGCCTAAAAATATTTACTGCAGAAGTGACTCGCGGATGATGCGATCCGTTCAAATCTATTTCCCAGTTTGGACCTAGTTTCAATTAGTCACATGCTTAGAAGATAGCTTGAGGAAACCTGAATTTTCAACAATCACTTTAAAAGTATCTTAATAGTTAGAGTCACGTCTTTTTTTTTTTTGGATATCAATCTCTACTTCGTAAAAGGAAATCAATCATTTTTAATAATTCGTATTTCCAATGACGTGATATAGATCCACTTGCATATTTATTCTGAAAACGGCCATTCCTGCAGTCGAGATAGATTCTACATAAGGAGTGTAGGATCATTTGTCTGTCTATGTTTAAAAAGGACTAGTGCGTTGTATCTCGTAATCCGTCACGTAAATTTCCCAAAACTCGTAAATCAAATTTACTTTTTGTTTTATGAGGCACTGGCACATGGGGACTTTTTATTAGCACCTGACAAATGGCTTCAAATAATTTGACTATACGTTGTCAATCTGAATGATGATACTACCATTTCTATATTACGTAATATCTTAAATGCGATAGTGTTTAACCTGGTATTATCGCAATATAAATAGCATCGCACCCCTTGCATCTTCGTTAAGGTTCCTGTGCTTATACCAACAACTAACATTTTAACTAAACATGAACTTCAACCAAGAAAACAATGAATCTTTGTTGGATTTTATTGACTTGCTTGACCAATCCCAACCTACCGATTACCAAAGCTACTTGTACACAACCACGTCAACTTTCCCTGAAATTGACAGAAACACTTCCAACCCTCCAAGCTCTTTCCCCACGATTGCTGAAGCTGTCACTCACTTGAAACTATTGAAAGCTTTTGCTGTGTTGAAGAAAAAGATAGTTGGCCACAGTACAGAATTCCCCGAGTATCAAATTAAACAATGGCATACGTTCCTTACCAATGCCGTTCGAAGATTTATTATATTTGTATCAGCTTTGAAAATTACATGTACAGATCTGTCACCTTTCGTGGAAACTGCGCTGTCGCATACTGAAAGTGAATTCTTGAATGTCGAAAAGGAAGAGGTATTTGAAAGAACAATGTCTGGGTTATTACCTCCATTGGATGTGCTCATGGTCTGGCACGCGTTTTTATTAAACCCGAAATCATTTTATGATATTCTCACAAGAAATCAATTTATTGCTTTTGCAAAATATCCATTTCCTTTGTATCGTATCCAACATTGCATCAATGATGATTCTTTTGAATATTCTGTGAGCAATGAAGAACAGTATAATTATTCTTCGTTAATTAACACATTCAGCTCCGATGAAGGTGATTGGAAATATGATGTCAGTGACTTTGCAATGTATGAAGCATTAATAACCATATATTGTCCTTCTTGTAACAGTGCATTGACTAACCCATTCCCTATAATTACTAATGATGGGACCGGGTTTTCGGATCCTGGATTAAATATGACTTCAATAAACTATCAAATATTTGGTGGAAGTGGAAGCGAAGCATGCCATTGTACAAAAGTTGAACAGTGGACCCATGATGAATTAAGAAAACTTCAATTATACCACGATGTTTGCAGTGATGCGCCCTTGGCAGGAACCTATGCGTATTTTTCTAATACCATCAGTGATCCCAAGTATCTGTCAAGAACTCCTTTCCGTGACAATCAGGACTTGAAACCTGTGATAAAATCACGCTGGGTTACACAATCTAATCTCCATAAAATAATCACTTCCATGCGTTTCGCACAGGTTAGAAGGAGAATATTCATTAATGTATTCTTGAGAAAATATTTGCAACTTTATATGATCAGTTTGACTGTTCGTGGTGGGATTCAAGTTTGTGAAGATTTGGTTGGTTGTGTATTACGTCAAGAGAAATTTGTTGAAAAAATGAACAAGATAGATTGGTTACATTCACCATTGATCAAAGAAAGTTTGCTGGAATCATTAGTAAGGTATTGGAGGTTTTTCAGTTTGTTGACAATTCCTAAATTGGAGTCCATGAAGGTTCCGACATTGGACATTGATTTAATATGGCACACTCATCAGTTGTGGCTTTATGGTTACTTCAGAGATTGTATGCAATCTCCATGTCATTCTGTAATTGATCACGATGATAAAGTGGACGAAAGTAGATTGGACGATGGGTTCAGCTTAACTTCCAAACTATACAAAACATTGTACCATGAAGATTACTCAATCTGCTATTGCTGGTATTGTACTGGGCACCGTACAAAGAAAACTTCTAAGCTTGCTGCTTTCTTCACGTCACGAAAGAGATTGGAAGAACAAGAAAAATTATTAGCATCAAATCCGTTGTACAGTCAAGGTGAAGGTTTGTCACATATTAGTGCTCATAATTCAATAATATTGCCAACGGTAGAAGCTAGAAGAAGAAGGATGGCTCAAAGAAATGAATTACCATGGGCTGATGATAATTACCGTTTATCTGCAAATCCAGGCCTCTATGTGGTTCCGCCAATTGTTCCCATCTGTCTTGCTGATGTCCCTTTCTATGGAAATGGATTATGTTGCACTGTCAAAGGGAATTGCTCTGCTGCTGGTATTGGAGCGTGTGGGACTGTGACATCAAACGTCTCTGGTGCAGGTGGTGGTTGCGGCGGTGGTGGTGGTGGAGGTGGAGGAGGATGCGGAGGTGGTGGAGGTGGAGGAGGAGGATGTGGTGGTGGCGGTGGCGGCGGTTGTGGGGGATGTGGCGGTGGTGGTGGCTGTGGAGGTTGAGGCAGATCAGGAAGTGCTTGATACTACTACATGAGCTAATCAATATCGAAAACCAGATATTAGAGTGTCTGTCGGAAAATTAATTTATGTCAATTACTCTTTTGAGGAAAGTAACAAGTTGAGAAAGACTAGTGCTTATTGTTTAGTTTTATGGTATACCGAATTTGAAATCAACTTATTACGTAGAATAATAAGAAATATAACATTACTGGCGCAAGGTTGAATTACAACTCCATCTGTTTCTACCATTATATGCTAAACTATGCATAATAAATTATGTTAATTCTCGTATATTTCATTTTGAGGAAATAACAATCATGTTATCCTTTTTTTTTAAATACATTGACTATAGAAGATAAGCAAACTATTCATATATCATAGCAGTTCCATCTCAGTTTCAATCGACTTCGCCAATTGATTTTTGGGATGCGTCTGTTTTTGACAAAACCTTAGCCTCAGGTATTTTATCATTCGTTGCTATTTGCTGTTGTTGTGTTTGTTGCTGTAGTGGTTGCTGTGCATTCTTCCGTCTCATATCTTTTTGCTTTTTCAAAGCTTTCAGTTTTGCATTCTGTAATTTCTTTTTGAACTCTTGTCTTCGTTTCTCTTCAGCATGGATTCGCTGGTCAAACCATTTTTTCATTTGTTTTGGTTCACTGCCAAATACCGCCAAGTACTCACAAAACAAGCAACACTCATTGCTAGGAATAAACCCAATGTAATTACTAGGAGTAGTAAATGACTGGTTATTATTTCGAGATTTGGGAATCTTAATTTCACAAATCTTTTCCAAATCACCACTTCTAGAGATTGGTGAACTCAAAACCTTATCTTGTTTCGGCAGTTTCTTTCTTTTTTTGCTTTGCTTCTTTCCTTTTAATTCGTCTATGCTAGGCAATTTCATGTTGTTGTTGTTATTTTTTTTCTTTGGAAGCTTGCCTCCATTTAGGTCCATTTCTCGTAATTTTTCAGCTACGTTATTGTAAGTGGGTATTAATTTCCCTGTATGGTCATATTCAAACAAAAATTCGCAAGAAGCTCCGCCATCACTATCGTGGTCGTACTCATCTCCACATCCATGTGGATTTCGAGGGTCGAATATCGGGCAATCGCAACCATCTGCTCCATGTTCATCACATTCTGGTACAGCATTCAACTCCACTTCAATATGGTGCGTTGGTGCTAATCTATACGCATAGTCCTCATCTCCATTAATTTCATTCAAATCATAATCCTCTTGATCATACTCATCACAACATGAACACCTGTCGGAGTTACCTCCATGTAAACCCTCTTCATCTTTAGTATCGTACAAACTGAACCCTTTGCTGGTTCCTTCGCTACGTTGCATTATTTGTGTTATTTTGTGTCGGAGGAAGTCTACCTCTTTCTCGTTTAGTAAAGTATGTGAAGAAGGATCAAGTATTGTGCGTTTGTCGTGGTTCGGTTTTCTACTCTTTTCGGTAGTATTTGAAGATCCCGCTACAGATTCTCGTAGTTGTTCATTCATATCATTTGTAGCTGTGTCCAATGCCTCTAATAGACTATAATTGAATATGGGGTTTGATTTACTATTGTTGGTATATGGAGTAGAATCTTCATTGGGAAATGGGGAGAAATGATCATCTTCTTGGTCTTCATTTTGAAATGTCTTGACCATTGCTTGCTGCCAATTTTCATAGTTTTTAGAGACTAAATCAAATAATTGTTTGGGACTTATACCAGACCCCTTCTTCAGTACCTCCTCGGTAAAAGCTGCAGATATTGTTGCTTGAAATGATTCATGCAACATGCTATCCAAGGGCAGTGTTGCTTTTGGTAAGTTTGATGGAATCACTTTAGGAAGATTCCCGACTGTTTTCTTTGATGATGATTGCGGTGGTGGAGGCGGTGGTTTAGCCATCATTCACTAAGTAATGATATGCAATTCTTTTTTTGGGGGGTGTTTCAAATTGTTCTGTTGTTTTTTTGTAAGATGGTTCCTATATTCCTCTCATTAAGATTGTAAGTTTTGCAATTTATCGATGGCTTGAAGTAAGAGTTTGAGGCTTCAACAAGACAATGTGTGTAATTGGTAAGAATAAAAAACGTATGTGTGTGTGTATGTGTGTTTTGTTGTCTGTAATGTGTGCTTAAAGATTGGTTCATCCACTGAAATACAGCAGACCAAAGGAAAGAAAAATTTTCGCGCATAGAAAATCACAGACCGTTTGCCTACAGCAGAAGATACTAATAAATAACTACATATTATTTGGAAAACCAACTGTCTATTAAAGAAACTATACTAAGCAAACCACTAAATCAATCTTTCTTCAAGGTTCTTTGCTTTTCAGCATTTTTAACCACCTTCTCATCAACAAATAAACCTTTCCTCCTTCTGATAGTGTTCATGTATTTCCTTGCAACATTCTCACGTTCAGCAAATTCACCCAACTCTTCCAATTCTTCTTCTGTGTGTGGCACCCAGAATGGATCTATATCTAACATATCGTACCCGTCAAATACTAATTGGGGACTTGCTGCTCCTGATGTCTTCTTTCTAATATCTTCTGAAAATCCAAAGGCTTCAATCACCGGAATTTTTGCAACAATAGTGAAAAAGGGCGTCCCTTCTTTCATTTCTTCCGAAATAATTGTACCTTCACGTCTTTGAACCACGGCATAAACTTTTCCTAGAACTTCAGATGCTGCTTGGATCTCACATGTGTACATGGCAAGGAATAAACGTGGAGATTTTTGTAAAAATCTCTTATAAATTAAATCACGCGTTTGAACGATAATTCTTCCCGGATTCACAATTCTATCTTCATCCACTTCATTCTTGATTGCTTTCTTCAATGTAACCAATATACCTTGCATTGGCTCTGCTGCCAATGGCCCTTCATTAAAGGTTAATTGAACCCCGTTAAGGACATTGTTCTCGTATGCAAACAATTTGTCTGGAGTCACATCGGTGAATAAATGTCTGAATTGATTTGAGTCATACTCTTCAACAAATATATTTGGTCCGATACGTTTAGGTCCAAAACAAACGATGCTTTCAATGAATGATTGGGCGTCTGGGAAGTTAAAGTCGACCTTTGCATTGTCAATAACAGCAATAAACTTTTCTATAAAATCCTTTTTCAATTCGGCTGTTGCTTCATTGTTTTTCACGATCTCTGAAATCGTCACTTCATGGCTAATCAAGAACTTGGTGATTTCCTTTGGTAATGGTGACACTTCGAATTCTAATTTTGCAAGCTCATCATCATCCTCATCATCATTTTCTGTTTCATTGTAGCCTATGCCATTACCTTCTTGGTTCATCGTGCTTATTTTATCATTAGCTAACCCTTCTCTAAATGGAATAACTGGCTCCTTTACTGTTACTTCACAGCCTTTGGCAAATCTATCCTCCAAATCTTTAAGACATCTCTCTAAATGTAACTCACCAGCTACACACATTATCAACTCGCCAGATTCGTCATCAATGTACCATTCCAATACTGTGTCTGCTTTGGCTAACAAATCCAATCCTCTTTCCAATTTAGCTAGTTTAATCGGATTGGTAGGTTCAACTGCTATTTTCATAATCGGTTTATTGTGTATCAAAGTAGACGTAGACGCCAAATTAATATATGGTTTATCTTCAGGTAATTGTGAACAAATGGTTGCGTTTTTCAATACCACGTTATCTAAACCAACAACACCAACAATATTACCTGCTGGAACTTGTTCCATTCTGACCAATTCACGGCCCATAATCAAAAACAAATCTTTGATTTCAATTTCATTAGAAATTTGTTCGAGGTTATTTGGGTGGTCTCTTGGTAAGGAAGGATCATATTTGGGACCAATAATTGTCAATTTTTGACCTTTGGATAATGCTCCTGAGTATATACGAGTGAAACCAACTAATGTTTCAGTTGATTCTTCAATTTCATCTTCACTTTCAGCATTTGCGCTTTCGAAATCTTCTTCCTCGAATTCCCATTCAAATGGATCCTTCTTAGGTTTAATCACAAACTCATCCTCGTTTTTGCTTGTTTCTTGTGCAATAGCTGCTGCCTCTGATGCCTTCTTAGCTAGTTCCCTAGCTATTCTGCCACGCTCTTGAATCTCTTCTGCACTTAATGCCCCGGCTGATGTGTTTAGCTTAGGTAACTCTTCGTTTCGGATTGATAACAACTTTGAAACGTATGCAATGGTGTGGATCTCTGGTTCTGAACTATCACATTCTTGCATTGCCTTGACAAATGAAGGATCAACAAGTTTGGATTTGTCTTGCTCTGATTCAACGGCAGTATAAATTGTTTCGTCCAATATTTTATCAATTCTTTCACGTTGGGCCACGATTGGACTTGGTAAATAATCAATTACAGTTCCCAAAATAGCGTGACTCAATGGGATCCATTGAGACATAATCAAGTTTAATAAATTTTTGTAATCTTTTGAACGCAAATCACGAGGGGTGATTTTGGCTCCTAATTTTTCTATAATTTTCTCTAGTTTCTCTTGATTTCTTTCAATTATACAATTTTCATAAACGGCCCATATTTGTTCTAAAATCAATGAAACGAATAATGGTTTCAAATTTGTATTTTTCAACTTTTTACCAGGGATGATTTTTTTATTTTTCATATCCAAATAAAAATCCCCCCATAATGTTTTTGATAATGCCATTTGGGAAAACCCTAATTTTTTCAGATATATTTTAGCAAAAGTGTTGACAGAAAATGCCCAACCATCAATTGCAGATGCAAATATAACATTATTCTTCTCTGGAGTGAAATACAAATCTTCGTCACTTTTTTCAATAAATTCGCCAATTGAACCTGCCTCTCGCCAATTCAAATCATCTTCCAATCTATCACCAGCAAAAAAGGAACCAATCACCGAATTCACTTGTTCTATAACTCTAGAGATGTGCTGATATGCCTCGAGTGGAGACAATTTCCATTCTGTGATCAATCGGTCGATTTTATTGATAACCAACAACGGTTTCAACTTGTCTATCCAACATTGACGTAGTACATTCACAGTTTGGGAACAAACACCTTCCACTACATCCACTAAGACAACAGCACCATCACATAATCTTGATGAAGTGCTGACTTCAGATGAAAAATCAATGTGTCCTGGAGAATCAATCAAATTGACCAAGTGTTCGCGAATCTCTGGTTCTTCTGTTCCCTTTTGCAAACGCATAACTTTGAAGTATAATGAAATTGCCGATGATTCCATGGTAATACCTCGCAATTGTTCATCTTCTCTTGAATCGAGATACCTAACTTTTCCTGCCATTCGTTGTGATATGATCCCATTGGTTGCTAGTAAAGAATCACTCAATGAGGTTTTCCCGTGATCCACATGGGCTAGTATACATATATTTCTTATACATGATGCATCCAGTTGTAATTTATGTACTGTTTCTGGAGATATCTTCATATTTATAGTTGATGAGTCAATATGCCAAAAAAAAAAAAACAAAGGGCAAAGAAGAATTTTTTTTTTATGTAATTATAGATTCATCTCTTGGTGGGAGGTTTGTGCGGACATACAATGAAAAAAATTAGAATGCAGCCGAAACTCATCGCTTAGTCATTTGCTACGGTCTATTCACTCATGCCAATATCTTGTCCCTTATGTCAAACTGAACTAAAGTTGCATCTACTCCGACCGGAGCTATCAATAATATCGTGTTCGTCATTAACGTGTATTTACCCATTCAATTTATCGATAGACGAAATCCATTATAGAAGCCTCCTTGTACCCATGACAAATCAAGAAATAATGAACAAGATGAAAGATAAATTTACAACGTCAACAAATGTTTACAAAGATACTAGCGATTATATAACTAATCAAGAGGATGGTATCAACACAGTTATAAATTGACGTCTACAGGTGACAAAAAACAATTATGATTTTTATGTATTAAGTAGACAATATATAACCAAAAAAAATATTTGCATCACGTGATTAAATAGTATAGAATAGGTGAATTGAATGGACTGCTGACTTGACAGCACGAGATTTTCAAAATAAAGCGTGAGATATAATCAATAAACCTTAAGCATCATAGTTACCTTCGTACTGTATTTTGTGCATAGGATGGACTCTTCCGTATTCTTTGTCGGCATTTACGTAGATTTTCTTCATTGATGATCTTCTGAAATAGTTTCTGGCCATCCATATGGCCCATGATCCATAACAGGCACCACCGATAATTACGGCGGTGACTGGACTAATGTTTTGAACTTTAAATGTAGCCATTTTTTATTGTAATGAATATGTATGAATAGATTAAAGATTTATCTAGTGATGTGATAAAAAAATAAGGATAGATCCCTTTTCAAAAAAATATAATTAAAATTACTAGGTGAATTGTAGCTCTATTTATACAAGGGGGGCTTTTTATTAAAGTATACCCAATATCAATGCCTATTCTTGCGTTGTGGGTGTTAATATTATAAACATGCCATGGTTATAATATCTCTTCCCCCCTCCTCTTCCTCCTCCTCCTCCTCCTCCTCGACAGTTAGGTGCAAAATGGCGCATGATGTCATGTTTGTGTATGTGAGTGTATAACTTGGAAATACATGTCCGTGTCCCCTTCCAAAACCATTACCATCTCTCCGCCACGCCCTTAACCTTGTAGTCTGTTGTACCGTTTTATTATTCAATTTACTCCATGGGGTAACACGGCCCTAGAAAATGCAAAATAAAAAATCAGCTAATTTTTTTTTTTTTTTCTTTCCTTACAGGAGGTGTTGTTGTTGTTGCTGCAAAAAAAAAAATATATCTATAATACATGATAAAAAATATAAGGTGATTTTTTGTATCTGCCAATTAAGCGTTCTACATTTAAGGTTTGTCTTTATTACTCAGTATGAACTCCGAAATATTCCATAGTTCCTGATTTAGACGAAGTTATAGTACGATATATTTTTAAACAAAATATTAAGTTTCGAATAAAAAAAAACAATTAGTGGGGGTGTGTCAGTCGAAGTTATTCTGAGCTCTCGAACGTGTAGCTATGGGTGGGATGGTTAAACTTTAATCTTCAGGTCACATTCTTGTGGTATTCATCAAATGGATATTCAAACTATTTTAATTGATTAAATAAGATAAAAAATTTGATTTAGTAATATATACTTGTTGATTGGAAGAACAAAAGATCGATCCTGCACATATAGTTACAATTAATAATTACGACTGATTCCTCCTATTTACTGGATCAGTTATTTTAATAGACAAGAAAAAAATGCTCGTAACTGAAGAGGTTAGCAAATTAATAAATAAATAGATAAATAAATAAATAGATGAAGATATTAGGAGGATGCTGAAAACCTATACAATAGGTAGAAACTGACCAATGATTATCATAGGGATATCGAAAATATCACGCTTGATAGTGAAAACACAACTAAATTTGATAAAATTGCCAAATTTAGTCTTCATTTGAATCGTTGTCTGAATGACAGATTTCAAATCTCCAACGGCAATTTTGGCAAACAATCGAAAATATTGAACAATATCGTTATCATCCATCAATTCAAATACAAACCGTCTTTCTTGTAATAACTCAACCAGTGTATATCCCAAGAGAAGAGCCATGTCTTCAGTGATACTAATGATTTCCCCTGTACGTCTCCACATAATTGACGGAGATGAGTTTAACTCGACCAATTTCTTGTAATCTAGTAATGATCTTTGCAACGTCATTTCCAACATCAAAAGATCCTCTTGAATCAAGCCTCGATGTGCTGCAATAAAAGTCGGTCTGTAACTGGCAATCAATTTCAAAATGACTAGTAGCATTGCTCTCTTCTCTTGTTTCACGTCGGGAGTTAAATTATGCCCACCAAACATCATCTTGAGCAACTTTGTAAGGGAGTGGTAACTTAATGGATAATAGAAGTTCTTGAGCTCTTTACTGTAAAGGTCACTTGCCGTCTTATATTTATGATTTGTGATCAATGGAGGAACATAATCTGTAGTGAATTCAGTAGTGAAATTGATAATCGGGTTTCCAAAGCCACCACCGTTATTTCTATCATCGATACTATTATATCCCATTTCAGTTGACATGGGTTCACCAAGATTGTTGTAATCTGTGTTTGCAGTGGAATTTTCAGTAAATCCTAACGAAATAAAAGGTCTCGAATCTTTCAATTTCTGTGCCACCTTTTTCTTCGATTGGTTCAATCCGTCAAAATTGATATTCAGGCCGTATCCAAACTCTGAAGGCGATAGTGCGTTGCTATTATTATATTCAGACGCGCTCGTATTTGATGGCGATGGGCTGGCCTGTTTTGAACGTAACAAGATATCACCCAACATCAAGTACTCGTCATTTAAATAGGTGGATTGAAATTGATGTCTATTTGGAGCTTGTGAAGCCTGTTCTTGGGAGATTCCAAAAACATTCTCATTGTTGGTATGACCACTTAGTATAGATTCTGTTTCGTAATGGTCAGTCAATAGTTTATTCAAGACGTCAGACGTGGTATTTAGTACTGTATTTGATTGGAGCTGTAGAGGATCAGGCACAACCAAGGTATCAGGTGTCAAGCTGACATTAGTTGGGTGTCCATTTTGTGCAATCATTTGTGAATTATCAATGTGTGGTGGAGGAACCTCTAGTACATCCTTGAGTTGTTGCCCTGTTGATGTTTGCATTGTGGGGTCTAGTGTTGTGTTTGTGTTTGATGTTGGTACACCCAATGCATCTATAGGAGATAAAGATAATGGGATTTGATCCAAAGCATCTATAGGTGTCGATAGTGTTGATTTTAGTGGATTCATGGGTGAGTCTGATGATGAAATTGGGGTGTGCCTTGTTTTCTTACGTGGAGTTTGAGTCTTGCGTATTCCTCCATCACTTCCAGTTAGGTATTTTACTGATTTCCGTACAATATCCTGACATTCATGACCAATGTTTCTTTTGACACAATTTTTGCAGGGTCTTTCGTTGGAACATTGTAGATGCTTTTGATGACAGAATACACAGGCCCTAATGGCGGGTTTCCTTTCTTTCTTTTCTTGTGCCGTTAGCCTTTTAGTCATAATAGTTATTGTTCCTTCAATAGAGAGGGTGTAGATTGTAAGTTGGTGTGTTCTAGTTGTATTCTTGTCAATAACATTCAAGAATAAATTGTAATCAAATAAATATTTCTCTGAGTCACACTTTTCCCTATTATAATATCTTGTTCTTTCTTGTTTTCTCACCTAATATGCTAAGCTTCCACAAATTTGTTTTTCGTCTTTTAATGAGTGTATATGTTTTTGCTTGTTGTTTGTTTAAACGAGTGATATACACTCGTGAATGTTGCGATATTGATATTCTTTGGTAGTGTGTCGGAGTTTTGGTGTTGATTTTCTTGGTTGTTTTTTTTTTTTTTGTTGGGTATATATATAAATATAAATATATATATTAGTGTCTAATAATAATATATGTAATGATGTCTGTATTTGGTGGGACGAAGGAAGATGGACTATTATGTTGAAAAAAATAAAAGTATGGGGAAATGCCGCATACAAATTTCAAACTGCTGTGTTGTGTTGGTGGTTGGTGGTTTATATGCACAACTTAAGCACTATAACTCCATGGAGAATTCCGGGATCGTCCCCCCCCTCCTCCCTATATGACCACTCCTGTGAACCCCGGGAACATAATGTACCCAAACTCACTTATACCCACATACACAGGTCTTAGAACTATTATAAGATGAATCTTATAAATCTCCATCAAGGAATAGACACCATAGATATTACTAAGCCTTAATACACCAACACACAAGTGATTCTCCTGCACAAATGGTAGCACTCTCTCCTATTGCAAATATTTTCCAATCAATCACTAAAAACCGCTAAGGAAATGAAACAAACTAAAAAGCATATAAAAAATGGTATACATATATGTGTCATTGTCTTATGGGATGTTTAATTATTAAGAAAATCTAAATGAGATTGTGATCAAGTCTATCCTAGTGTGATAGCTATTGATTTAAGTCTGTTTAGAACTTTTTTTAGTAAAACTTTTAAGTAAACGTCCAAGTTCTTAAATAACCAATTTGAAACTAAAAAAAAAGAAGTTTAGATTTATCCATTAATCACAATGATGACTGCCCTTTCGAAAAAGTTTATAGAACTGTGTAAAAGTTTTGCAACAATTTTTAACTCACGTGACAAAATTTATTGAGCGGATCGGCCTTCATCGGAACAACTGTTTCTGGTTTAAAGATGCTGTCACTAGCAAAGAAACAATTCAATTAATGCCACTGATATTGTATCCACCATAGTACAACTCCTATATTCTACTACTACTTGATATTATTTTTGAATTGCTAGGTATTGGTATAGAATTCTATAGAATTGTTTGTGTGGGTGTGTGAACATACGATATTTCTGGGAGCGAGTGACTATGTTAAGCATTACTAATACAAAATCTTTCAGCTAACACTTTTTTTTTCACGATCTTTCTTCTAACCTCCACCCACCATCCACATTTATTATATACCTCGTTACAAGTATGACAACTGCATTTGAGATTGTTTTTGCTGTGCCCATGGAATGCGAGTCATGTGTTGATTCAATTGCCAATGCATTAACAAAGTTAGACGGAGTACAGAAATTTGACATTAATTTAAAGAATAATCTTGTAACAACCGAAGGGTCGATACCACCAAGTGAAATTTCAAGAGCAATTCAATCCACAGGTAAAGATGCAATTATCAGAGGTACAGGAAAGCCTGATTCTGCAGCCGTATGCATTTTGGAATCGTTTGACCCAAAGGACATAAAACATCCGGTTAAAGGATTGGCAAGAATCGTAGGTGTTTCTTCAAATGATTTATTTATTGATTTAACGGTCAATGGATTGCCAAAAGGCATTTACTATCCTTCCATAAGAGTATCAGGCAATTTATCCGAGGGAGCATTGTCTACTGGCCCAAGTTTCTACGAATTAAGTCCAATCGAAGTGAATCAACCAGCAAATGTAGAGACCACCATTAGTTCTAGAGGAGCAAAAATTGAGGACGACAATACTTTATACGCTGGTCAAGCTTTCCTCCATGCAAAATTGAATGTCAGTGATTTAATTGGAAGAAGCGTTATTTTATCTAAATTGAAAGATCAAGTATCCCCTGATTCGTTATGTGGAGTTATTGCTAGATCTGCAGGAGCCTGGGAAAATGATAAACAAGTATGTAGTTGTAGTGGCAAGACAGTTTGGCAAGAACGAACTGATGCCAGAGCTAAAGGGGTACATGTTTGAAAAGGTTGTACATTTTGTTTCAATTCTGTGTATATAGAATGTTTAAAATAGATTTGAATATTTCAGTTAAATGTTGTTTTATTTGCATGTATGTGGCGTCTGATTCCCCTGGCCTAGGACCTAGGGGATTTTCAGTAAGAGTAATAGAAATAGGGGCTCAAATACAACCACCTAAGTAATAAAAAAAAATACACGAGGGCTATCAAGAATGGATACATGCCGATTTATTAAATGATATTGATATAGTCTAATTGCGCATGGTAAACAACATATCCAAAGAAGTAGATAACTAATCTTTGTAGTTGGTTGTGGTTTTGGTACATCTCCGAAACAGCAACCCCCGTTTACTTATTACATATACTAATTTATTTGTTTTCAGTTTCTCCATTCCTTCTAGAAATTGTCGAATCCCCTTTTCCTAAATCACTCTAGATTCTTTCTTTTTCATATATAAACATCATTTTAACATGAAAATCAAAACTTTTTGTAAGGATTGATAAGATTTTGGATATCGAAAGATCGTTTAGCAAGACGAAAAAGAAAAAAGGAGACAAAAAAAAACGACAAAGCTCTCACACAACAACAAAAATAAGAAGAAGAAATCGATCTTTTTCTCTTTTTTTATCCACATCCTACTTTTAACAACTAACGTTTATTGTCCACTTTGATATTTCATTGAATTCCTCATCGCTTTGTCCCTATTGCATATTTTTAAATCAACAAATTACCGTTTGCAAAAAAAAAAAAGGTGGAAACAAACAATCAACTGAGCGTCCACTAGTCAAGCATGAGTAGATCTCATATAATCACATTGTTGAAAGAACAACTTGATACTATTAGTCAAAAGAAGTCTATCAAACTAAATTCCATAAATTGCAAAATCAGACCATCAGAAGTGGTGGAAATAATACATGAGTTTTTGAACAGTTTTGAACCTCCTTTGGAACTAGCAAAATTATCACTACAAAATAACCAATTTACTGAATTACCTGCCAATTTCTATAAAATTGCCTCACTGTTAAAATACCTAGATTTACACCAAAATTCAATTTCATACATTCCCAAAGACTTTTTCCATGGGTTTACAGCATTGGAAATATTAGATTTGGCCTCCAACAACCTACAATATTTGCCTGAGTCATTATCATCAGTAACGACTTTGAAAGTAGTCTCCATCAAAGATAATAACTTTAAATATCTATCGCCGCAACTCGGGGAATTGCCAAATTTGAATTTAATTGAAGTGGTGGGGAACCCTTTAATTTTTCCATCAAATGATATAATTCGAGCTTTTCAAAAACAGAAACCTGATCTAGATTGGGTGGGAGAATTGAAAAACTATTTAGTGGCCAACCGGGTCTTACTTTATCTGAAAATTGAAGAATCGGTTGATGAAGTTTCATCATCTTCACAATCATCATCGCAACAGACTAGTTTGCATCCCGGTATGGAAAGAGCTCATACAGCAACCGAAGGAATGATTGCCAGGAGTAAATCAGGATCTATTTCTGCGGCAACAGCAGCATCATCCAAAGCATCACGAAGAATGGGGTTGATAATTAAGAAATCTGATGAAATTGGTGGTGGTGCATCATCAAAAGATGAAGTAAACGGTGTACTGTACCATGGGGTCATCAGTGAAGATTTAAATGAAGAAGGCATACTTTATCCTGAATCTGTTACGGAATCAACATACAATCTACCAAATTCACCATCCATTTCTGCCTCAACTATTACAGCACTCCCATCAACGGCCCCTACTTCTGCCGTATCGTCACCAAGTGTCGCGACTTTCGCATTAGCTTCTACTTCTATTTCTGCCACCTCCGCAGCTCCCACTAACGTCAACAGCTCGACCGCAACCACTTCCCATTCTAATCCTTCGACCAATCCCACTACATCTTTAAATAGCACCAATGGAAAAGCTAGTGGCAAGTCGACATCTTCAAGATCTCGTTCAAACACACTAAGAGAAATAGACCGAATGCTTGAGAAAAGTGAGAGTGTTGACACTGAACATAAATCGAGTGCATATTTCAGACGATTATCCACATTACAAGAACTTCCAGCTGATGAATCCTTTGAGTCCCCAGAGCCGAGCAAATTGACTACAAGTGGCAAGCATTTTGTTAGCACTCGTTCTGCATCTGTTTCTCAAAGCGCGAATGAAACCTCACCAACGAAACCTCAAGTTCTGGCTAAACCACATTCAAACCCGATAATTATCAAAGTTTCGCGCAAAATCCTATTTTCATTCAGCGAGCTACATTCATCTATTAGACGATTTACCTCATTTTGTACCGACAAGAAGGTTACCATGAAGATGGTTTCTTTTCTATATTCAACTAAATCGAATATCGACTCATTGGTAGAAAATCTTGAGATCATGGAGGAATCTGGAAGCAACCAGCAGCAAATCGTACAAGCCTTACATAACTGTATGGGATCGTTTAGATCTATCATGAAATTACTCCATGAGAACATTGCGTCTTTTGTTGGGAACATAGAGGTTTGTTTTATAAGAATGGTTTATTTATCTTTCTATGGTTCGTTAAGTGAGTTGCAAAATGCATTCTCTTTGTTAAGCACAGGGCCAAACTTGAATATGAAATCACCGACAGAAATGAAACAAAAACTTTCTATCAGCACCCAAGGAGGAGATCCTGATGAAAAGTTGTATAATACGATAGAATCGGCTACAACAAGTACGCAAACAATATTTTCCGAATTGAATAAAGCAATAAATAAAGGTGCCACCGGCGCCAATGGAGGAGCAATACCACCAACAGTGGCAGCGAAGATCAAAGAGTTAGCAAATGTATGTGCATCCTCATTGGATATTATCAAAAGATTGAACACAAAGTTGATCACTATTCGAAACAACCCATCAGTGACAACAAAGAAATTATTTGCAGAAGATATCAACCAATTTATCAAGACAGTAGTTCAAACGTTGTCGGCGGTCAAAGTAATTGTTAAAGATATTCCTATCTTGGATGATATCCGTGTATCCATGTCGAATTTGACAAAGACGGCGAAGGAAGTTACATATTTCTTAGAGCTTTCATCATATAAATCATTACTCCCTGACTCTTCATCGAGTGGCAATCCTCAGCAACCTCCATTGATGTCGATCCCTAGTGTATCTAATTTATTTACTCCGGTGTCAGCACATGCACCTTCGTTACCAACTGGTCAGTCATTTTCAAACGGGCCAGCACCACCTCGAAATCCTTTATCTAATATAGGTCCCCAGTTATCACTGCCACCATTGAATATGCAAGAAGGAGGAGGAACAGCATTGGTGCAAGGTGTTCCATTGACAGCGCCTGTGCAATCGTCTGGACAAATGTTTGCGAAGAATGGTATAAACCCATTTGACGGATTAATAATTGCTAGGAACAACGAGAATCAGAACCAATAAGGTGTCATTTTTCTATAATATTTGATTTTATTTTCTTTTTTTTTCTAAAAGTGACAAAATCTTGTGATGATGCATAGAGTGATAGAATGGTTAAAGTTTAGCAGAATTTGATGTTTAAATCCTAGTGATGATGATTTTGTAACATAAAACATATATAGAGAAGATAAAATAGACGATTAATTGAATTTACAGAACATATATGTAACAAAGGACACACACACACAAGCAAATTGATCAAAGCTTCTTATTGATGCTACATGCTAATGTGATGTATATCTATTATGGGTTGCGCTAGCCATAGTGTCCATATTTCTAACACAATAAATATATTCTAAAACTAAAAACTAAAACAAAAAAAACACACACACCTAGCTACTTACTTCTAAGTTAATCCACTACTTGGTTCTAAGGTTCCTGTAAAAACGTTCTCAAATTGTATAATTAAAGATTGATACCACCACAGCGAGCAAAACCTCCAGGAGTAGGGGCCGGCTCTGCTGAGCAACCTGATTTGATGTTGCCGCAACCACCAGCACCACCTCCACACGTAGCAGTGACACTGCAACATAATCCATTGCCATACAATGCATTGGTGATGGAATCGACAGGAGCATTTGGTGGGACCACATAGATCCCTGGGTTAGTATGCGCAAGATATGCACTGTCAACCCATGGCAATTCCTTTCTTTTTTTTTCAGCCTCTGTAGTTGATAATCTAATTGAATTATGAGCACTAATATGGGATAATCCTTCATCTTGACTATACAAGGGATTCGATGCTGATAATTTTCCTTTCTCTTGCAGTTCCTTTTTTGACTTGAAGAATGATACAAGCTTAGAAGTTTTCTTTGTACGAAGTCCAGTACAATACCAACAGTAGCAGATTGAATAATTTTCATCGTACAATATTTTGTATAATCTGGAAGTTAAGTTAAACCCATCATCTAATCTGCTTTCTTCCATTTTATCATCATGATCAATAACAGAATGACATTGAGCTTGCATACAATCCCTGAAGTAACCATAAAGCCATAACTGATGAGTATGCCACATTAAATCAATGTCCAATGTTGGGACCATCATTGTCTTCAACTCTGGATCTGTCAACATACTGAAAAATCTCCAATATCTTCCTAATGATTCCAACAAACTTTCCTTGATCAATGGTGAGTGTAACCAATCAATGTCATTCATTTTTTCAACAAATTTCTCTTGACGTAATACACAACCAACCAAATCTTCACAAACTTGAATCCCACCACGAACAGTCAAACTGATCAAATAAAGTTGCAAATACTTTCTCAAAAATGCATGAACCACTTTTTTCTTTCTGCGTTCTTTAAAAGGCATCGCCATAATCATATCATTAAGATCAAAATATCCCCTCCACATTGATTTAATTGTAGATTTCAACTCCTGATTATTCAGTAAAGGAGTTCTTGTCAGATACTTTGGTTCACTGATTGTATTAGAAAAATAAGCATATGTTCCTGCCAACGGTGCATCACTACAAAGATCGCTGTATAATTGAAGTTTTCTTAATTCATCATGGGTCCACTGTTTAACTTTTGTGCAACGGCATCCATCTTCTTTGGAATCTTTTTGATAGTTTATTGAAGTCACTTTTAATCCCGGGTCAGAAAATCCGGTTCCACCATCAGTAATTATAGGGAAAGGGTCAGTCAATGCACAATTACAAGTTGGACAATATATAGTTACCAATTCCTCATACATTGCAAAGTCGCTGACATCATATTTCCAATCGCCTTCAAAAGAGCTAAACGTGTTAATTAACGAGGAATAATTAATCTGTTCTTCCTTGATTGGGATATATTCAAAAGAATCATCATCGATAGAATATTGGATACGATGTAAAGGAAATGGATATTTTGCAAAAGCGATAAATTGATTTCTTGTGAGAACATCATAAAATGATTTGGGATTTAATAAAAACGCGTGCCAAACCATGAGAACATCCAATGGAGGCAACAATCCAGCTATAATTGTTTCAAATATCTCTTCCTTCTCGGTATTTAAGAACGCAGTCTCTTCGAACGTGGACAATTCTATAATACTCTTATTTTTCAATGCTGACACAAATACAATAAATCTTCGAACGGCATTGGTGATGAAAGTGTTCCATTGTTTAATTTGATACTCGGGGAATTCTGTGCTATGGTCAACCACCTTTTTCTTCAACACAGCAAAAGCTTTCAATAATTTCAAATGGGTGACAACTTCAGCCATCGTGGGGAAAGAGTCTGGATCGTGAGAAAAGTCTCTATCAATTTCAGGGAAAGTTGACGTGGTTGTGTACAAATGGCTCTGGTAATCGGTGAGTTCAGATTCGTCAATCAAGCCAATAAAATCCAACAAGGAGGATTCATCGTTTTCTTCCTTGAGGTTCATGTTTGGTTAAAATGTTAGTTGTTGGTATACGCACAGGAACCTTAACAAAGATGCAAGGGGGCGCAAGGCTATTTATATTGACTTGATAAACACTATTTCATTTATAAGGTTAGACAATATATGATTGACAGTGTAACTTGTCAAAAAAATGGGATAGACGTTGCTCAATTAAACTTTTCGAGTCATTCAAAACGCAGTCGACTTAATAATACCGTTTTTTAAAACAACCTTATTGATAGCAAATATTACAATAACTTTTAAACCAAAGCGCAAAAAATCATGCAAAGAATATTTCGATCATCGTGGTCACCGCCGTAGCCGTACCATTAAGGGGGGTTGAAGTTGGAAGAATGATATCTGTGTTCACGTGGCATAAATAGTTTCTTTTTTTTGCGACTTAGTATAAAAGTAAATTTACCCGGACATGAGCTAAAAA